>VNWX01003397.1:0-10378 GCA_009869905.1 Ceratophysella communis | reverse complement strand
CGAAGGGCTTAAGTAATGTTTACTTGTGCAGGTGTTTAAATATTCCTGTCTCAGTCCACCCGAATCGTAGATCGGGTAACTTACTAGTTACTAAATATAAGACTAATCCCATTTCGCCCATAGACCACTTTGGAAATAATATTGCACGGCATCGAATCTACAAATATACACTTCGTTTTTATTATTCTATGTATTTTTTAAACTCTCCCTAAACATTTTCGAACAGAAAATTACGGCCATTATCCAAAAACTCATTCAATTTACAGAACTATTGGCATTGGCAATAATATGAAATTTTATTTCAGTCTTCCTTGACTTACATAGTAGGTACCTATTTATATGGTTAGCAGGTTGTACAAGTCATAAATAATAATAATTAAATGTTTACACAAAATATAGGTAATTAAATTAAAGTAATTAAATAAATTAAATTTAACTGACTCAAACCATTGCACACCTAATTCCAATTAACGTGACCCAGTAATCTGGAAGTGTACTGTACTATTTATCTTAAGTAGACACATGTAATACATACATATTTGAGATACATATATTTAAATAACGGACGTTGTATTAATAAGTACGCTATGAAAATTATACACACCCGTCCCGTAACCACACATCAATTCACTATGAATTACGTAGGTACACTAAATCATTGCAAGAGGCATCGTGCAGAGGAGTCTATTTAGAATTCTGAGCAATTACAACACTGTAGTGGTACTTCTTCAGCTCAGAAATGGCATCTTCAGAAATCTATAAAATATAAAATAGAAATTACTAGTATGATTAAATCTAATTTAGAATTTTTTAAAAAAAAAAAATCAAACAAACTCATATTGATTGCATTCTAGATTTTTAACGCGTTCCAAGCTACAGCCAAAACATTTTTACGATGGCTGTTTATGCTGATTCAAATTACAAGTTTCAAATTCAATGCGCTCATCGTTTTCAGCAGAGATATTTTTCTGATTTATGGCACGAAAAGGAGGAGGATTCCTTCAATTATTTCTTTAAAAATTGGCATTCTGGTGTAGGTACTTGAGAATATAATGTAGCACCAGCGAATCATGGCTTGGATTTTCTTACCTTGAAATCTCCAGTCAGTTTTAGCTGTTCAAGACGCGGCATGGACAGAAATCCAAAGTTCAGACAAACTTCATCGATCACGAACGCTTCCGGATTGGGAACAGCTGCATTTGGGTCCGCATCCACACCAGCCGGGTTTGGGTCTGCTGCGGCTTGATTCGGCTCCGGCCGACTCGCCGTGTCCAATTTAAAATCAAAGGAAAGTCTTCGTAAATCTGCAATAAAATTCGGCGAAATGGAATTAATTTCGAGTTTGACTTGGTCGAACTAATGATCGAGACAATGGTGTGGGCGGATCAAAGATGTTGTACTCACGTTTCATGCTATGCAGAGAAGGCTGTATTCGTTCGAATGAAGACACCAGGGGAGCAGTTTTGGTGGCAATAAGCTGGGAAACTATCCAGGCACTTTCCACCGGAATGCCACTCAAGGTATAGGTAAGATCCTTCGGTATACCTTTCTCGAAAATCGTCAACATCAGTTCCTCCAACTTCGGAATGGAAAATACAACCACCAGTGCAGCTTCGCTGATGACCAGGCCTACGGCAACCAGCTTCGTTAAATTGGGAAATACTTTGGCTATTTGTTTTAATGCTTCCAAGTTCTCCAAAGGACCACTCCCGATGGTTAATTCCTCAACGCTAGGAAACACTGCTTGAAAAATGTCAACGAGCAAATCCAACGTATTTAAATTAAGCCTTTTGACACTTGGAGTACATTCCGGTGAAAGTGGGAGAAAGGTGAACGGAGAGCTCATATTACGAGTTTCCAGTTTCGTGAGGCTAATGTAAGTAAGTCTCTTCATCACGGGAAAGGGATGGGGCACTCGTTCCAAACTGTAGAAAGAAAGTTGCAGTATTTCCAGTGTTTCACTTTGAGACATAAATAACGCCTTTAAGCCTCGAACATCTTCTTCGTCGCGAATACCAACCATAGCTTCCAAAGTCTTCAGTTTTTGATCTTTCATTCTTCCAGAAATTAAGTGTCTACCCAATACAGGAAGAGCTAGCCAGGACAGTTTTTGCATGTTAAATTTACTTGACGCCGCCGTCAAACTTACAGATTCAGCAAAACGATCGGCCGGATTATCTGTGAATCTATATTCGGAGACATTGGGTACCATAGATAAGAGACCGTCACGAAACTCAGGAATACAATGTGGGGAGTATAGCCAGAATTCAAAGTCCTTGACCTTAGTGAGGACTCTTGTTTTCAAGTCGTCGCCATTGAACACGAAGGGCTGAGAAACAACTGACTTGGGTAAATAAATAAGGGCCAGAGACTCTACCTCGGGAATACATTGAAGAGCGGTTCGTAATTTAAGTTGGTAATCGAATACTGTGCACTGCAAATCCCGAGAATCAGCCCTATGCATTTCTTCTTTTATCCGCAGTTCTTTCACGTGAGGTCCAATTTTCTTAAAGAAAGTCACGCAGTCTTCAATGGAACACGTTTCCAGACTTACAACAATCCGTTTGAATATGTTTGCTACTGGCAAATCCGTTTCAAAATCGGTGCAAAATTTCTTGACATCCTTAATTGAACAAAAGTAGTTGGGATTCCGGTTGTGCAATTGCATTGCGTTCCTATTCCAAGCTTTATTAATTTTTCGGCATTTAAGTAAATCCTTCCGAGGAAGATACTGCAGTATTTCTCGAATAATCTGCATTAAATATGGGAAATATCGTAAGCAAAAGAATGGATCAAATGCTCGGACTCTGGATCGACTAGCCTTAAAGTCTCACCAGATCAATTGCAACCGGCGGGGTAGGTTCCTTGATCTTCGTTTGTTGCGCTTGGAAAAACATTTCAAATGCGCTCCAAACTTTTTGCAAATTCTCCAA
The DNA here is from genome assembly GCA_009869905.1 of Ceratophysella communis. Classification (NCBI taxonomy): domain Eukaryota; kingdom Metazoa; phylum Arthropoda; class Collembola; order Poduromorpha; family Hypogastruridae; genus Ceratophysella; species Ceratophysella communis. The sequence goes on along the minus strand of VNWX01003397.1, from coordinate 7,445 downwards.
AGTAATTTCCTGATGCAGGGATTCGGCATTCTAGGTGGGTTATTGAGCAATCATTCAATAAATAAAATGTAAATACCCAAGAATTACAATTTTTTAATCATAAGTACCCTCACACTCGGCTTGTCAAATGCAAATGAGGGTTTGCGAGACGAGGAACGCGCCTCTACTTCCTGTTCTTGATCCTGACAGTGTTTTTGGAATTCCAATAAAATCCAACGCGTCCGCTTGACCATGGACGATGGAACAGAGCTCTGCAACAACATTTTTTAATTGGAGAGATCTTAAATTTAATTCGAATCCGGACAATAAAGCTCATAAAGTCACAAAGTATGAGCAGCTTACCTTTTTTAAAAATAAGAAATTTTTCTGGAAAGAACCAGCATTACTTTTTGCTCCATTGTTACTGGCACTGGTCCACAACGCCCGTTGAATTAAACCACAGAGTTCTTGCTTTTCCTAGAATAAAAGTTTTTATTCGTTTAAAAATTCACATTTTAAGCACAATCCAGATGCACAATTTACAAGTCAATAATATCGAGCCGCAGTTATTTTTGCGCGCCAAATAAAATAATATTATTTTAGTTGAGTCACAACTGAATTTAACTATTTCCCAGACATAATGCGATACTCCAATGAATTTTCGATAAAAATGAACGTACCATTCCCGACGCTGTAGACAGCTTGACCCTCAACAGCTCTAAGTCACCTTCATAATCCCAATTATTAAATAGACTCATTGTTGAGTTTAAGTATTAAAATCCAATTCCCGAAACACAATTGCAACTTGCAACTTTAATAACCCAATGCACGGACTTAGCACAGGCACGAGGATGAGGGGGAGAGAAGTTCACTCAAGATCCGACCACAGACGACTACACTGCTATTGCTTGTAAAAAATTGTATTTAGGTCAAGTGAAAAGCAGAACAGAAATGAACAAAGAAGCAATGCAGATGCCACGAAACCGACAACAGATTGCAGAGGGAAGTAATTTAAAGGTAAAATATATGTCTGATTTAAATACCTGAATCTGCTTCTGATGAAACCTGGTTTTTTATAACGGGAATCGGAAGTGGACGCCAGCCATCTGAAGTCAAAGTACAAAGGCACTCACTCAGATAAAACGGAGGGATGAAGGGAGATATGAAATGAAATAGGGATGACAGAACAGTTATTCAAGACGCCCTCTTGGCTGGACCTGGAATCATAATTCATAATAGGAAACTCCGAAGGGACGATCCCGGGATGAAAGATGAAATATCAAGTAGGAAAGCATTATTATATCGAGTGCTCGTCAATTCTTTGGCAGGACACTCCAAAATGGATTGATCAGGGTCCAATTTTAGGTAAGTGCATAAAAACTTGGGAATGAAAGATACAAAATTAAAATGATGTCATGTTGGTTTATTGTTAGAATTCGAATCCATTTATACAGAAGCTACTACGACTTGATAATTTCATATAATTATTGATACTTTCAGTACATAATTGAATAAATATTCTGATTTCCGCGGTGTTAATAAAATAATTGACATTTTAGCTGTAGTTGTGTAGATTTGTCTCATTTTCAGATCGGATCACCGGTTTTTCACAGAGATTGTTTGAGTGAGGGATCAGTAAGTGAAGTACGGGACAAAGGATCGAATTCCACTTTCTTTTGTGGCTTCCGCTTGATTTTGAACAAGCCGAACATGTCACCATGGCGAAGAAGATTTGGCATTTTCTCGCGTCGCTTCTGTGCTTCTTCCTCATCTTTCTCCGCTTGACGCCTCTCACGCTCAGCAGTTCGTTTGGCTTCTTTCAGAATGACCTTCACTTCTTTTCGGAGCTTGTTCATTTCCAGCATGGAGGCTTGGATGTATTCCAGTTGTTTTACGGTGTCGTTCATCGGAATCTGTGCAAAAATGGGCAGTTTTTATATTGATGTGCGTCGACGGTCACTCGGGCTTGACCTTGACCTTAAATTAAGGCTTTTCGACCGCCTGACCTATTACTGACCTTAGCAACTCGACCCATCTTAGCGCAACACTTGAGGTAAAGGTTGACGATGGCAATTCGAACTTGACCCAAACTCATGGCTCGCTCGGCAGCAGTATCCTTGACATGCTGGAGGTCCTCTTCCAAGTGTCGCTGCTCAGCATCAAGAACATCATTACGCTCCATAAGCTCGAAAAGATTGTTGTTGAGCAGGACGGCTTCGTTGGCTTTGATCTGCAACAGCGAGGACATATATTTCGTTAATTTGGATTTAATACATGTGACGAATTTGATTTTAATGCTGAAATTACTTGTTCCAAGGCATCCAGCATTCGTTCTCGCTTGTGAATCCTATAGAAAATTAAATATGCTTAATGTGGATCCAATCGAGTCTCAAATTAGCAACGTAAAAAATTTAATGACAATTGCGTACAAATCACAAGCTAAATTGTCTCGGGTCAGAAGTTCTTCTCGAACTGCGGTTAAACTATTGGCTCTGTCCAGAAGTTCTCGAATTGTTCGAAATTCACCTTTGCTTGCCTCACGAACCTGAACAAAAAATTTCAATTACGATTTAGCTAGCTCAGATGCAAGTGCAAAACGAACTACAAAACTGGATTCCATCTAACAGATACATATGTCAATTCATTAGTTACCTTTTCCAAATATTCTTTAACCGGCTTGAAGTTTTCAACGCGTTGCGATGTTTCTTCTAGAATTTCCGTCAAGAAATTCTTCTCATCCCGGAGCCGCTGATTTTCATTTAATTTCTCAATTCGAGATTCATTCTGACGAGCCACCAATTTGAAATGACGATTCCGTCGATTGTTCGAATCCTATCAAAGCATTTTAAACCGTTGAATAGTTTTTGCCGGATAGATAAGAATTTATCGAAATTTCCGATATATGCACGTACTCGGTAGTGATCATTGAACTTGAGAATAGACTGATCCACGGCTTTCATTTGAAGTCCAGCTTCATCCCAGCGTCTCTGAAACTCGGCTTTCTTGTCCAGATGCCGAAGACGCTCTTTGACCAGTAAATTGTCCAGGCAGGCGATCCGTTGGCGACATTGCATGAATTCTGTGGCCGGGGCGTAGGCCAGAACCAGTGGCTGATCTTTGAGGCTAAAGGGAAAATTGTGTAGTTCAGAAATGGTACGTAATTATTTGGGCAAGGTGTGCAAATTTTGGACATTTGACGTACGGATTACATCGATACTCCACTTCATCCAAAAAATATCCCTGAAGGGACTTTCTCATCAAATTCGCCGGCATCTTGAAGTCGAGTAATTGAATCAATTGGCGTAGTACACAGTGTGATTATTAGTTTGATTAAATAAACGTTATACTGAAATTCATTCAGGAAATTTAAATAAAATGGCTGATGCTTTTCAGTCGGATTGCGTTGGATAATTGGCGGTATAAACTAAATAAATCTAAAAAATTCTTGTGCAAGAAGTTCAATTTCCAAGATCCGACGACCAGGAACTCTTCTGCGAATTCTCTGCTTTTCTCGATCTTGATTTGATGATAATTTGAAAGTTATCACGATATCGTCGTTTAAAAATTGGTAAAAATTTGTTTAGTAATCAACGGTTTAAAAAAAACAGTTAATTCCTGCAGCAACGCATCGGCTAGAAAAATCGCGACAAGTTCGTATCGTTTTACAGGAATTTTTGTATTTTTCATTTTTGTAGCATTTATTCTCTTAAAATCTTCATACAAAAGACTCCATGTACAAAAATATTCACACAAATACGAATTTTACATTCATTCCCTAACGTAAATATGGTCTATTCAGCAATAATTAATTTTCCTCTAACAAAATAGTGTTATTCTAGCATAGGATTTGTCTAATACGAATACCCGAAGTGACTGACACAAAATATACCGTGTAATCTCTAATCTTAAGTTCATAATGATTTATGAAATTACGTATAAAATATTTTATCGGCCATATCTGACCGGTTATAACATTGCTCAAGGTTTAAGATTAGTTCGTAATTTTGACGTCATTACCTACAGAGCAAATAGAGCTAATAATTAAAATTTACATTAGAAAATTAGAGTCTGAAGTTTCCGGAAGTAGTAAAACACGTTTTGATTTTGATGTTGATTTACAAGGAAATTTCGTTTAAAAATAAATAAATAAATTATAAAGCTTTTTCAGCATGCTCGAAATCAAACGCCTTGGGAAACTTCAGAAATTCCGGATTGAAAAAATTGGCTCCTTTAAACACAAAATTACATACCTAGTTTCAGACCATAAGCTCATTGTATAAAAATACATTGTGCTTCGAAATTTGTAAATATGTCCACATTTGAATTTTACAAAATATTTGTGTAATATGTCACCATAATTTACTAGAATGTAGCAAGTAATGCCTGTCATGAAAATCTGGAATTAATTGGCGTAGCTTAGAATACGTAACGGCTAAATTTCCCATGCTTTTAGCCGTTTGGCTTCATTCACTGTAAAATTGACCTGACCTCAGCCTAAATTAAGTATTGCCTCTATTATCAGTTCATAACTCATCTTCAGCAAACTCCTGATCAACCCACAAGTTTTCAAATTTAAACATTTGGGTCGATTAGTAGTACTGCAAAACCAGATTTCCCCGAATACTCTTAATTACGACGACGGTTTTCGTCAGCTAAATTTTTAATACGTCTTCCGTGGCCTCCTTAAGACGATGACGGCTGAAAAGATACAGGCGATGAGGAGCGTTCCGATAAGAACGATGAGCATAGACGCGAATCCGAAGGTAGACATGCAGACGATGTCACCCGGAATTTCGGATGCTTCTACAATTGGCACTCCGTCTTCGTTCTGGTCTCCACTCTTTCCGCCAATGAAGTCCAAGTCACCGTCTGAAACGACCGTGATGACCCGATTTAGACCTACGTTCTCTTTGTCATTGGTTTCTGCAGAGCCGGGTACGATGGCTCGGAATGTTGTTGAGAATTCGATAATGTCATCACTGGTTTCGTTAAGAACGGCTCGTCGTCGACGTCTGGCTTCTTCCCGATCGGCTGGAGCTGGTAGTCCGGATTTTCCAATATGACCGGCGTATCCGCCAGCACCTGCTGCGGCGCCATCGGTGGGCTGGGTACACTGTTCTGGGCATTGGTAGCGACAGATCTGGATGGTACACTGGAAGTGGACTTCCATGCTGTCAGGGAACTTGAAGGCCTGGAAGTGGGCGTAGGACAGTACGGAAGCGGATTGACCGAAGTTCTTGATCTTGGTAAAGCGGGACATGAGCTTGGGTCGAGTGACACAGCCCCATTGATCAACCAGTTGAACGGGAGCCCGAACTCCGTCGTGAGCCATGCAGTTTCGGACGAGCATGTCAAATTTGTTATCGTCATCCTTGATAGCCAGTACCATGGTCATGGACTGACCAATCTTGACCAAACCGGATACTTCAGAAGCCCATGGACCCTTTCCGACCTAAATTATAGCGAAATACCAAGTTAGAATTGCGTTCATTTCAAAAGGTCTCGTACTGACGACGAAAGCAAATTTACCTGAATCTGCATCCAGCATCCAACGTTGTCACCAGCAAAATCCGCTCGGACTACATCCAACATGTCAACGGGGAATGGTCGGAATGTCACGGATTTCTCGTACTGATCGTGCCAAGTACACCGGAGTTTACGAGCCTGATCCCAGACTTCCTGCACTTGCGGATCGTACTGGATAACGATAATATTTTCGAAGAAGGAACCAGAGCCGGATTGCTGTCCGTATCCGTACAGTCCGTTCTCGGTATTTCCTTGGGTGCCGCAAGAGTCAATTCCAATGTCGAAGTTGGCAGAGGTATGACCCAAACCGGCGGGCAAGTGGATGCAGTGAACATTGTGGTAGTGACCCTGAAATGATCAATTTGTTTAAAATAAGCAGAGCTGAGATGCCAGGGTTCGCCATGTTACAAACAGTTTGTACCTTTGAAAAGATGACTCCGTTGAAAGGCTTATCAAACGCGATGTAGACCCTCATAACGCTCTTCTCGCATTTGACCTCAAGAGACACGATTTTGGGCATGTCAGTGTCTGGAACTTCCGGCCATGGTCCGGATGGATTTGCCCCGAGGACTCCGCCATATTGAACAGCAGGAGATGGGAACTGACCACCAGCAGCTTGGAGATCATTTCCGGAAACAGTCTTATGGGCTCGGAGAGGATCTGAGGGATGTTGGGGTCGGCCAACAAAGTTCTGCTGTTGCGGACCGCCGGCATATTGGTTGCCGTGTTGTTGCTGCTGGTGTTGGGGTTTCTTCTGACGGTCAAACAGTTCACGGAAGATGGAATTGGCGAGTTGAGCGTCTTGTCCTTGGTAGCCCTGCGGTGGTTTTGGCTGGCCCTGGTCTCCACGAATGGGTGGTCGATCATATTGAGCCGGTGCTGGTGGAACCATGATCTTGGGTTGCGTGAGTCCTGGTGGAGGTAGCTGATTGAAGCCCTGTGCTGGCTTGTGATTTGGATGAATTCCGGCTTCACCGGATGCTTGCTGGTGAATGTGTTGTTGAACTTGCTGTTTCACATGCTCGTGGACCTTCTGATGGGACAAATGGTGGTTCTGATGAAGTTGGGTGTGGGAAGGACCACTTCCGGCGTACACTTCCTTGCTCTTCTGGAAATTTAGTCGTTCTCCAGAGCCTGGTGGAAGCATTTGCGGTCGTGGGGCAGAGTATTGACCTTGCGGACCTGTGGTTCAGAAAAATTAAAGCATGCGATCAATAAAAACTGACCTTTAAATAATGAAATTGCAGCCCTGGTTGGCCTTTACCTGAATGCGGTCCAGGAATACGGATTCCGATTGGGTTTCCTTGTCCATGTGGTCCTCCTTGCGGACCTCCTTGAGCATTGAAACCAGGAGGCAGAGGGAGAACAATGGTTCCAGAGTGACCTCTCATGGGCACAGGCACGGGTATCGGGCGGCCATGGCCGCCTTCACCTCGATGCTCTACAGGTTCATGATTTGATTCGATGGCGATCTGATCAGGAACATCATCGGGACGGCCTCCACGCTTTGAAAAGGTGTCTTGAGCGGCTTGGTCAATTACTTCTTTACTTGTGACCTCTTTGCTGTCCTCGCCGCTTGACGCCTGTCAATTAAATTTATAAATCAATTAAGATAAAGATTGAATAAATCATGATGTTGTAGATTTATTTTATTTATGGCTTGTATTAATTCCGCAGATCAAAATTCTTTGCTCTATTTTTAGCTCATATAAGGTTTCAACCCTGTATGCCGCCATCGCCAACCACAACATTGAGCTAAATTAAAATCTCATCTCGCTGGGGGGCCCATGAGTCCAAATTAAAATTAAGCACAAGCTTAGCTGTAGCCACTTGTAAAAAACCTGCCTGCGGCATTCGGCCTGCGGCCTCATGCCTACGGCAGGTTTCACCTACCTTCCGGCAGCTTGGGACCAGAAGGTCAGGTCTGTACTATTGCTTTT
>VNWX01003396.1:0-10383 GCA_009869905.1 Ceratophysella communis | reverse complement strand
AAAGCTATAGATATCTTCAGCCTTTATTCCTCAAGAGCCTTGAGATTAATTATACGGAGAACGGGATGCTCTGACAGGCAGAGTGACAGAACAGCGTAATCGTTACGGGAGAAGGAATGCTTTAATGCTACCTTGGACAGACATATATTTTATTGAGACATCAAAATGCGCTTGGCCTGGATTCAGGTGTCTGAATATGCAAATTCGATTTTTTTGTAGAAAATTAGGCCAAAATATTAGTATACATATTATCTGCATTTAATCTGCAATTAAATTATAATAATTTAGATTCAGAAATTTAATTAATCGGCGTTGTAGTATTCAAAATTATATTAATTTTCCTTTAAATTATTTAAAGAGAGCATGTATACAAAAGCAACGGCCTATGCGCGTGCATAGCCGGTGAAAGCATAGCAGGAAACCCAACCCCCACATCCTTGTTTACAGATACCTGAGCCGAGTAAAAAAAAATCTGCAAATCTCTAGTGGGAACATATACACACAAAAACTCGACTAGAATAATAATCAGATTACCTGTAATTCATTTTGCGTAGAGCGAGGGAAAATGATTTTGCTTTATTCAGAAAATTCTAAACCGTACACAACAAACAAGTATAGACCTACGTCATTGAATGAAAAAAGTCTCACACAAACTTTCAGGAGATTAAAATGGCAATTCCTTTTAATACTATTAGTATTTCGTTCGTCCGTCCTGTCGTCTTCATCTATTTACCAACTCGGAAGAGGTAGTAGAGGTTTTCTTTTGACGAGAAAATGGAAAATATGAATCCACAAGCCTTGCCTTGGAAAAAGCTTTTTTAGCAAGGGACTATAGAATTCTGACGAGACAAATAAGACGGTGGTGTAGACGGAGCCTTTAGCTTCTGGCATTATATTTACCTTTACTTCGAAGAATGGATTCGTATATGTAGTGTAAGCCCTGCCATGCTTCACGTAGTAAAAAAAAATTGTTAAAAACTTTATACTTTTCAAGAAATTTTTCTCTTGAGCCGATTACGTGGAGAGATATTATATGTACCCACAATCTTATAACGAGCTCGTTTCAACAATCCTGGTATATTATATTGATTTAGGCTGATATCGTGGTTTGAATAGACCACTGGTCTTGAGGTCTGCCTAAGCCTAAGCATTATTTCTATTCAGAATTTTGTTTAAAATTGGGATTTGAAGATCGATTCCTGGTTCGTGGAATGGTCTGCGGTCAATTCGGCCTCGACCACTTTTGCTCACTAGAATTCGGTTGGTATTTTGACATCGACTGCTACGTATTTCTCCGAATTTAAACTTCTGAATATTTCAAGCCTGCTTGAGCACATTAGGCTAGAGGCCAAGCGTAGGCGTATTCAAGCGTAGGAGCCCATGTGGATGGACTGCATAGAGATGAAAAATCCAATAAAAATAATGAGATTTATTTCTATTCAGAATTTTGTTTAAAATTGGGATTTGAAGATGGATTCCTGGTTCTTTGAATGGTCTGTGGTCAATTGGGCCTCAACCATTTTTGCTCACTAGAATTCGGTTGGGATTTTGACATCGACTGCTTCGTATTTCTCCGAATTTTAACTCCTGAATATTTCAAGCATGCTTGAGCACATTAGGCTAGAGGCCAAGCGTAGGCGTATTCAAGCGTAGGAGCCCATGTGGAAGGACTGCATAGAGACGAAAAATCCAATAAAAATAATGAGATTTTGAAAAATAATGGAGAGAAAATACCAGGAAAAATACGCTCGAAATCCTTTTCCCTGAATTGAATTTTTGCATTGAAATTTTAATCGGAATATGTATAGTACGAAAGTTTAGTACACGTCAGGTTATTAATAACGGCTTGACTTCATGCTTTTCGTCTATGGTTTAAGGTGACACGAAGGACGACGCCTTTAGAATTTCAAATTAAGGTTTTTAATGAGCGAGCGAACCTTTCCACCACGCCACTCCAATTAACGTTTTTCTATGGATATAATGCGTTACATGCTAGACGAGAGATTCAAAGACAGCCCAGACAAATAAGAAATCAATATAGTCACAGGTAATTAGAATTTAGGACTATGGATTTTTGGAGTACCACTTCGCTCGGTTGGAGCCTGGAGTCCCGGACTAATAGGGTAAACCATAGTCCCTGTTGCCTGGCATCCCATCCTTCCAAAAATAAAGCCTGGCACGCACTGAAGCGCATAATTGACTTTCACCTCTAATGAATCTAATTATTGATTTCTTGGTTTGACATTCCAGATTCGAATTTTGTGCTTGGGAATGCTCAAGTGACGACGCATCCCATTGTCTACTGTTCCGATGGGTTCTGTGAGCTCACGGGCTATGCTCGAGCTCAAATTATGCAAAAGGGCTGTGCCTGTAAATTTTTATATGGAGCTGAAACGCCAGAGGAACAGAAACAGCAGATTGAAAAGTCTCTAGAGTTCAAGAGTGAGCTCAAGATGGAAGTCATTCTGTATAAAAAGAATGGAACTCCGTTCTGGTGTCTCCTTGACATCGTTCCCATCAAAAATGAAAAACGGGAAGTGGTCCTCTTCCTCGCATCTCATAAGGACATCACGCACTCGAAAATGGTCGAAAATTTCTGTGAAAATGGCTATGATTCCAAAGAAGATGCGGGTAAGCACGAGCTTCTCATTAGCAAACACGGTCATATTTAATTCGACCTTAAAAACTGAAACTTTCTCCGGAGAAAGTCACGAATTTTTGTCAGTTTAAACACCTTCGTGCTGAGCCGTTCCTTAAATATTCCATGCCAAACTGGTGTGAACATTTCGAGAAATAATTGGGCATAATTGAGCGTGTCTTGGATCTACTGTTTTTACACCAAACCCAATAAACGGACCCTGGGTACCTCTAAATATTGTAGATAAAGGTCTCTTTGGTTTCCATTGAGTTTTCTCTTATAGGGAATCGAATGCTGCGGTTGTGCTGAATTATTAAATTCTATTAGGCCAATTGGTTGTTTACCGAGTGAAAAGGCTCTGATCGCTCCGAGCACGCATTTGAATGGTTTCATTCACTATAATACCCTTGAAAAGGCTGTCAACAAACTATTTACGGGTTTATTATAAGTAGAACGCAGAAAAGGATATTGCATAACACTGTTGAATAAAAAGCATAATTTTGTATTTTCTGGGGTAGACAGTGTGTCGTAGACAAGGTAAGGTAATGTACATTCAGAGCCATAAATTTGGACAAAATATAGAGATTTTAATATTCCCAAAAATTGTTCTCACCTATGCACCTAGAGTTTCTATATACAGTGTTTTTCACAATTACAAAAAACTAATATATTAAAATGGCGTCAAAGCTTCAAAATAATCTCCGCTGCAAATTGCAGTTTGTTCAGCTAAAACCTGCTTCTGTTCCCTAATAAATCCCTGTTGACAGAATATGCTAAGCCTAATGACAATGACACTTGCAACCTTTGCCTTGTGTGCTCACATAATTTCCATTATGACAATCACTACCGTTTATTTGAACAAACAGCCTTTCTCCATGCAAGAAGTGAACGCACTTTCACTCAGGTGAAAGTACACAGCTAATTTGAACGATAAGCCGTAGTTCGTGAACCATAATCCCTGAATCGCGTGCAGAGCTTTTTACTGATAGAGTAATCCATGATATTTTACGTAATCATAGTTCGTGAGTCCGAGGACTGCAGGTCATAATTAAAATTAAAATAATTGATTACAGTGGCGCTTATAAAAATTACAGGGGTTTTGATGGGTTTATTTCTTACATAATAACAGAGTATGCAGGGACTCCTATCCTGGCTCCAGAGAGTCTCAAGTTACCTTTTATTGTGACGGGAACTATTGATCGATTTCTCGTCTAAAAATAGGAACTTATATTATATGTAAGAGAAAGTTTGGCTGGAAGACGAAAGTCTATATTTAACTCCCTTTTTTGGCTTGATGAATGGTTTGAGTCCTTTTTTCTGTCGTTACCCCGGATATTTACTTGAGGGACCTAGTGGCCACGTAATACGTATAAAAGTAAATGCTTAGGACTTTGAGGTAGGGGTAGATCTAGTTGAAAACTTTCCGGGTTAGACCACCAAACCCCGACAGATGGTTAATATTTACAAACAGCTCAGTCCCAAGATAATAACAAACACGTAAGCAATATTTACTCACCTGTGTGTGCACTTTCCACACCTACTGTTTCTTACGGACAGGCGGTATTCCATATTAATTTTGAATGTTTGTTCTGAGCTCATACCGGATAATTTGTACGGTTCTGTGATTAGAAGATTCATGGGAAGGGTCGTTCGCGGACGATTCGGCCTGATTTTGCTAAATTGACATTAAACTGCCCATTGTTTCCGCTAAATTGACGCGTTACCTGAATCCAGGACCTTTCGTCAACAACACGATGGAAGTTTCCATTTCACTGCGGAGGTCTCCACCCCATGAATGCATATAATCAGATCTCAGTCGCACCCCGCTTTCATAATAATAACCCGTAACAAACCCAGCTATTACAGCTAAACGGAGCCAACTCCTTCGTCTTAAATGATTAATGTGTTTGTTTGCTGAGCATTAGATTAGGCGGAGCGAAGCACAGTCGTTTTCCCTTGTCTTTTTTTCAGAGTCAAGAAACTCGGTGGTTCCATTTCAATGCCTTTTTATTTATTTGCCGAATCTTAAGTTCCCAAGTCCATTGCCAAAAGTTCTTGAGACTTTGACTTTTTTCCAGCCCTCTGCCGCCTGTCAACGCGTTTCATGGGACTGACAGGCATGGTGGCATGCATTGCATTCTAATTTTAGAATCACTCGGATAAAAATAACGCCTAATTGGACTACAAAGTTTTTTTTAATGCATAAGCCGAGTCTGGAATTCTTGCTGTTGATACCCATGACATGACGCCTATATTTTGTAAACAACGTAAATAGTTGAGAAGTCGAGAAGATTTTCTGTGCTTCGCCTACGCTTTTAATTGGTCAAATTAAATGCTAGTCAACAACATATTTATGGTGAAACAGACACTGATATTTACGCGGAAAGTTTTGGTAAGGTCAGATTAAAATTCGACCGCATCAAAACTGCGCTAAGCCCCATGCAATTTGATTTGTTTGAAGCTTCTTAATCTCCGCCTCTCGACGCATAATTAAGTTGACTTTGTAGCGACGTGCTTGAAGCGCAGACATGATGCTAGAAGAAGTTGCCGACTTCAGAGTGCGTATTAAGCAGAGAGACTCCGAGTTAGAGTCACATCCAAATCCGATAGTGAGCCAAGCGAAACGATTTACTCAAGTTTTAAGTTTGAGACTGTCTTGTGTCTTCCTCTTGGGCGAGTATATGGAATATTAACTTTATTAGGACTGACTGACGAGCTGGCCGGGGAATGGAGAGCTCATGCTGAGCACATACGAAGATTTGTTTGTACAGGCTTCTTAATGCATTTCCAGATCCTCTTCCTGCTAACCTAGATACATGTTCTCTACTGAAAATGCTATCTAGAGCGGAACAGAGGCACAATTTTGATTTAGAAAACGGGGAATGCAACCTTTAAATAAAATTTCCTGCGGTTTGTCTCAGATTTAAAATTCACAACTTTGTGCGGCGTAAAATTATTAATTAATTTAGAGCAAAATTTGACCTCCAACCCATCTAGAAATACAGAACCCCATGCAAATGCCACTTAAAATCAAATTTGGTTCAGGGTTACTGTCGAAGCACGCCTGACTAAATAAGTTCTATCATCCTAGCAAATAGCAATGCATATATTAACCCTAGAATTTTGTTCCCATCTTCCCCGGTTATTTGTACTTTGTACAAAGAAAAATTCTCATTAGAAGTTCAAACAAAGTTTTTTTTCGTTTTCCTGGAACTAAGAGGCACATATGGAGCCTTCGTTGGTCAGGGACAGTTTGGAGAAAGTAAACTTTCCCCATGATACTGTACTACTTGCAAAGAATCTTGAGCATCTTGAATTCGCGAGGACGAAGCACAGTCATGACTCTAATAAGAAGCTCATGCAGTACACAGAGAGCTCTCTGTAGTAATATGACGTGAGACGACGGAATTGAAGTAATAATGAAGAAATGAGGGAGAAAGTCCTGGAGAAAGAACAGTGTACTGCTGCTGCAATAGAGGCAGGCTCCTCCGAAGTAATCCTAATCTCATAAAGCCTCAACTCATTCCGTTCCCTTTATTTCCCAGAGGACGAGGCAAGATGGAGAAAATAAGATATTTGAATAAATATCTTCCCTGCTTCTGCGTCCGAACTGCTTTCACTGACTTTCACCAGTTTTTTCTGGTCGATTTTTTTTTCAAACGGCGTTATGCCCAATTTTCTTGTTTTGGATTGCATTTTGATCGCATATATGCATTTTGTGCGTTGTCTTCACGAACCAAAGGTCATTGAATTTTCACCTCGACCGAGCTAATTTCTCTTGCAAGAACAATGCCTTCCGCCTGCCCACAAGATTTGTTTTGACATGTGCAATGACTGGTACAAGCCGATCCGGAATGACTTCGCCCAAGCCCATTTATGAGCGTCGGCTCCTCAGCCCAGAAGATCATTGTTTATTTACACGACAACCTAGGGTTTTCTACATAAATCCGAACCTTGGGTACACCGCAAGGAACCAACGAAGACGCTCGGGGTCTTCTATTTATGAGCTAATCTTGGAGTATTCCGAGATCGTAGAAAGCTATAAATAAACTGGCGAAAGGAGGATGCGGATCATTTCTAATGGGCTTCTGCGTTCCTGCTCTAGCCTATAAATAAGTCCCATCCTTCCCACTTCACACCTTCCATTAGGCAGAGGATGAAAAAGAAATAAGATTAATGCGGAGCGAGACGCAGATAATGGATACCGTAACCATAAAATGATTCAGACAGACAAAGTCAGGCCTAGTTCGAGCCAACAAGCCACAAATTAATTTCAGAAGTTTTTGGTGCACTCTACGCCTCCTCCCTTTGTGTGAGGGCTGGGATAATGTCTATTTCCGAGGGTTTCGTAGCTCAGAGCTCGTGTGAACTACTAAATCAAAACTATAGGAATAGTCTTATGCCAGTGGGCACTTATGCGGACGAAGTAAATGAATTTGGGGAGAGTAATTTAAATATTTTTGTAACTGCATCGGGCATATCTGTCTTGGACTAAGGCAAATATTTCGCAGTCAACAACACCGTTCTGAATTAATAATTTTTAATAAAGGTTCAGAGCGATTCAAGTAAGAATTAGCTGAAATTCGCCGTGTCCCGTGCTACCGTGAACCTTGCACTAAAAATATCTGCTAATGGATTCTGACGTATCAAATAGCCTCAGGCAAATTTCCCTGTACTACCCCGGTTTTATATGAACGTTCTGCAGAGCCAATTTAAAGGAGAAAAACATGGAAACTCGAAAATCTCTTTGATTTATTGCGTCAGACAAGGCTTGAGGCAGACTATCTTCCATGATCCGCTTCTCTCCTCAGAATCGGGTTTTGGATCAAATGAATCTGCCAATAAATTAGACTCCTGCTTGGTTTGCTGTTTTTCCGTGGCACATGGATTGATGTCTCCTATATTCTCAATATTTACAAATTACAAATACCATAAGCAATCAACCCTCGGCTTCATCATGCGGAATACTACGGGAAATGGAAATGGATCCAATTTATATACTACTACTGTAACGAGAAACAGCAGCAGTTCTGTGACGACAATCTAGTCAATTTGAAACTCTAGTTTCGAATACTAGGCGACGATACAAGAGTCCGCACAGTGTTTTTAAAACGTGTCTCCTGGTATCTGAGATAAATGCTGAGGCCGTATATAACCCAAAGGAGTTGAGCGTTGTCAAAGGACGCCGAGCATGGAATTTTAATTGGCAGGATGATAAATGCGAGCAAGTGTATAGTCTACAGTGTATCGAACGCCTACAGTGTGGTAATTCAGATTGGGAGGGACTTATGCAATTGTTCAAGTCGCGGGTGTTGGTTTGAAGTGAATATTTTGCAGCATTTAACGCCTATTAGATTTTCAAAATTAAGAGCAGCATTAAATTATCGTTAATAATTTTTTAGATTAGCTGTAAGAGCAGGAACACGTACCAATACATGAGTTTTATATAAATATTTTGCACAACAATGGACACTCAGGAACCAGTATGTGATCAGCAGAAATTGCCTCCTGGCTTCAAACCTATTTTTAAGCATTTATCTCTGATCTCTTAGCACCAACTTCCGTGCAATGATTACAGAGCTCAACCCCTACTCAACGCCTATGATTAAATCAAAGAAAGCACGTCATCTCAACTCCTCAAGATTTGATGGGCGTGTTCCAAGTTCCGTTTTCAGCACTGAAGCGTGCACGTGAGGAAATGAGAAAAGGGCATCAGGCATCAAAAGAAGCACTGAGCCATGCATCCCAAGAACACACGCACAAGTCAGTATTCAGCATAGCTGCCAGAAATTCCAGGAGCCACTTAGGCAATGCCCAACAAGAATATTGATGAAATGTGAGACTTGATTTGATGGGCGTGTTCCAAGTTCCGTTTTCAGCACTGAAGCGTGCACGTGAGGAAATGAGGAAAGGGCATCAGGCATCAAAAGAAGCACTGAGCCATGCATCCCAAGAACACACGCACAAGTCAGTATTCAGCATAGCTGCCAGAAATTCCAGGAGCCACTTAGACAATGCCCAACAAGAATATTGATGAAATGTGAGACTTTCTCTGCGGAAAATACACGCTAGCCTAGTCAGTGTAAGTTTACATAGCGCTCCGAACTGTGTTTATAAGGCAATAGGCCGAGGGTTAGGCTAGAATCCCGTATAACATGCTCAGTGTAGACCGGAGACCGTTTGGGGGAAAGTTTGACTCACGCACCGACTTTCACCATATAGTGCGTATGGAGGTGAGAAGCGGGAATCGATACGAGCCACACGCGTTTACTTTGACTCGGGTTAAAGCTCCCGTTTGCCTGGAGACATGCGGAGCGTCATTTCAGCCCCATCATCATCGCTCATCGTCTTTCTATTGCTAATGAGCCTGAAAGTCAATTCAGGAGAGGCTTAAATAACCTGCTTTCACTCTCTTTGGGGTTCGGGAGTTTCGGGTATTGCAGGTCCGAATTTCTAGTCTGGTATTGGAACGGAAGAAATTATCAAGTAACAGGAATTGAAAAACCTGAATTTTTACAGCTCAGCTTGAATTCCGAAATAATAAATAAATAAAATTAAAAAGCATCAAACCCCATCCAAAAATAAACAAACTCCCAAAAAATGATTACGCTTTTTCTCAATCGAAATGGCGAAAGACGTCAATCACTATAATCGAAATCCCTTTTTCACGGATGTCCCAGAAAACTTTCTCCAAAACAATGGCCCGTGCCCAACTTAATAACTGGGAGGCCCCTTCTCCGCATTATTGCTATGAGGGCATTGAACCAAAAAACTTTTTCTTTTCATTTTCATCCTATAGCATCTAATAATATGAGCCTCGCACAGAAGAAAAGTCTTGATAACAAAAGATTGAGTGTGATGGGGTTTTTTCCTTGACAAAAGGAATAATAATATGGAGCTCAGGAACGCGTGTGTCGAAGAAAGTCCCGAGAAAACATCATTACGCACTCCGGCCAGGAAGCAAACTAACTTTTCGCATGTGTACTCAGTACACGCACTTTATAAATAGAGGGAAAGGTTCCCTGCTATTATTAGGCTTATGAGTTTATGAATGTGACTGACCTGAATTCGGATTGGGAGTCCACGCGATGAGGGTATTAAATCATAGCGAGGGCTCAGTGGAAACACGTGCCAGCGGCCCAAAGGTCCTATTTTTTTCTGCGGACTTTCACCCGAGGGAATCCGGCTAAAGCTAATGGTGCTATTTGGGGAAAGCCGTGGCATACAAATGTAAACATAGCACGCATGTAAATAAAAGCGATTTTCCAATTTCACACCTGGGCAGGTGTCAGCTCGTTAATTTATCATTCAAATCGTCGTAGCATAAGTGACAAATGCGTATTCATAAATATGACCTGGATTTGGGTGGAAATGCCACGTGGGCGAACGCAGCCAAGCCTCAGAATCCTGTAGACTCTTCGTTTACTTACCGAAAGTGAAAGTACTTGCAGATTTGATGTTTTTGTAAATCAGAGTCGTAGTCTTTTGATCAGACAGGCATGCAGAAGCCCTTAAAATTTCCTGTTAGGAATTTATTGGAAAGGACATGACAAGGACACGAATCTCCGTATTCCAGTAGCTCTACTCCCTACTTTGAATTCAGTATCAATGCTTTGATCCCGTCCCAAATCCTCTCTCATTACTCCAGCTCTCAGGATGTAATGGGCTGTGTAGTGTGTCTGTGTCAGGGAAGAAGCTCCCTTGGTAAAAAGTGCAGAGCTTAGGCTTAAAGATTGACGCTGCAG
>VNWX01003395.1:0-10384 GCA_009869905.1 Ceratophysella communis | reverse complement strand
TAGACAAGCATTACGGAAAATCAGCTTACGGTTATATTGGCCTAGAAAACCGTGACTGGAAACCCCTTCATGACTACTGGATAAACGGTGGGAAGGAAATGGGATATGATGAAGTTGATTTGAATGGACCTCAAAAAGAAGGTGAGAAAAACTTAGTCCTTTGAAAATTTAGATTTAAAAAAATATTATTAATTATATAGGCTTCGGCGAGACAGAAGTAACGCAGAAAAACGGATACCGCTCAGGAACCTATGCAGGATTTCTTAAGCCTATTTTACACCGAAAAAATCTTGTCATTGCACGATATTCCACTGCAACAAAGGTTTAAATACTTAAGATAAATGTTTAAATTTTGCGGAATTTTAGTCATAAAAGTAAAAAAAAAATTAATAGATTCAATTGGACGAATCTGGAAAGGCCACTGGCGTCTGGTATATCCGGCATGGCGTCAAAAATTTCGTCACACCTGTCAAAGAACTAATTATTAGCGGCGGGACAATCGGTTCAGCACAACTACTCATGTTGTCTGGGATTGGACCTAAAGAGCATTTAAAATCCGTTGGGGTGAGTTTTTGCATAAGATTGTTAGTCATTTTACCAGCAGTATTTAACAGAAAATGTTCTTTTTAGATCAAATCAAAAATCGACCTTCCGGTTGGTAAAAACCTCAAGGATCATGTAGGAACACTTCTCTTTCCGTTTATCATCGATAAGCCGATATCATTTATACCTGAACGAGATTTTGGAATTAGCGATTTTACTGATTTGATTTTCAAAGGAAGCGGTAAGCTTAGACACAGAGGTATTCATATAAATAAGTGCTTACTGGTATTACAATTATTTTTGAAAGCACAGGTGTACTAAGAAATCCCTCTGCCATGCAATCAATGGCTTTTCTCGAATCTCCAACTTCAAAGAAGCTCGGAAAGAAATGGCCAGATCTTCAAGCATACATTCTGGGTTTTGGTGTAGGAGAAACTACAGCTCATAGCGTTTGGCAGTTTTCTAATATAGATCCTGTCAAATTTGAGAAGTATTTGAGCCCACATGTTGGAAAGGATGCTTTCGCAGCGGTCGTTGACGTTGGACTAGTAAAATCCGTAGGGGAAATTACACTGAAAGACAAAAATCCTTTTAGTCATCCATTGATTAATCCGAATTACTTTGGAGACCCATATGATTTTAAAAGACTGCTTGAAGGTAAATAGCAATGACTGCCATTTTATTCGCGACGTTAAAACAGAAAGATTGCGGTAAAGCCGAAATTTCCAGGGTCAACAGTCTTTTGAATTGTAATTTTTTAATTTCTACTATTTCAGGAGTTGAGGCCATGATGAATCTTATTGAAAAAACAAAAAGCTTCCAAAGCCTTAATGCAACATATTCCAATGTGTCGCTCCCGGGATGTGAACAGCATAAATTTCGTTCATCAGCTTACTGGGAATGCTATGTCCGCCATATTTCTTTCACAATTTTTCATCACTGTGGAACTTGCAGCATGGGAAAGGGGCCAGATGACCCTAGAGCTGTTGTGGATTCGAGACTAAGGTAAGCATGATGGGATCTTTGGTATCACGACATGAGTAGCAGGCACATAAGAAAATCTTTAAATTTAAAATTTTAGGGTTATCAAAGCCAAGGGACTCAGAGTCGCAGATGCCTCCATTATGCCTGAGCTCGTCAATGGAAATACAAACGCACCAGCTATAATGATTGGCGAAAAGGCCTCAGATTTCATTCGGGAGCACTGGTCACAGCAGTATCTAATATCGTTCGAACTAGACAGGCTTCTTGGAAACGAGCGAAACAGCTGCGCTTATTCAAAGATTGTTTAGTTCAAAATACAGAGATTACATATACTAGTAGGTAAATAAATAGTTAAAATATAGTACAAAGGCTGCTCATGTTTAATCAGTTGTACGTAAACGTGGATGACAGATAGAAATCGTATTAAATATATTATAATATATTTAGGTTTAGGAACCTACAATAAATACATACACAATATAAGCTCAGCGGCTGTTTTCGAAATATTAACAATCTTAAACTAATTAAGCCGTCTTGCTTGGTGTACCTAATTTATTTGACAACAAGAACGCCAGAATCAGGCTCCGTCCCTTACTTTACCATTTTGATAATTTTTTATTTACAAATATATTGAAGTAAAAAATCGGGCTGGCACTCAGGTCTAGATTGTGCAGAAATCTCAATAACTGAGCCTTGATTTTCTACGGCAAAGTCAGTCATAGATAGATTTTGATTAATAAAATTACCCACAAAACAAACCCAGAAATAAAGATCAAGTCTTTTTTTTTGTGCGACTCCATAGTACTGTCCCAAGTGGGATTCAGTGTGGAATTTACAAGTAATTTAAAGCTAATAAATACTATTTTGAAACAAACGATCATTTCAATTGCAATTACCTAAATGTATTTTAACAAAGCATTTTCCGAGTTTGACAAAAATAAATAGCCAAAACATCTAAAAACTATGAGTAGAATCACTCCTTTAAGTCCATATATTGAGCGAATAGACGAATTCTAAGCTGAATGTTTTTCTATACTCTACTTCCAACTTAATGGTGTACAGATATAGGCATATCGCATAATCAATTTTAATTTTTATGCTTTACTAACGACTAGATTTTATTTTGTTTAGTACCATGTTCGCTTGCTATCACGTCTCGAAGGTTAAGGGCATAAGTCAAATTGAACCTAAGTAAACTATTTCTCGACCAGTATGATTACAAGAAAGCTAAATCCAAATACAACATAATTTCATTTTCATATTCTTGCCAACAAGAAATTCATAGCCCACATACCCACACTTGCAGCTTAGTGTCAAACTTGAGAAGTTTTAAGCATTTATTAATTAGATCCATCATTCATTACATTACCCTTTCGCTTTCACCATCTTAAAATTTCTGAAAATGTTAATAAGAATATTAGATACAGTCTTAATATTCCTGTTCTTTGGAACAATACCGTTCGTAATTAGGTTTAAAACTGGATTTAATTACTACTGGGACTACATTGGAAGTCAGTTTCAGGATAAAACTTTGGAAAATTACGATTTTATTGTTGGTAAGAATATCATATTTATTAGCTGTAACGAACAATTAAACATGAGTTAGTGATATCATTATATGTATTTCTATTTGGGAAATAGTTGGAGCGGGTTCAAGTGGAGCCATTGTAGCAAATAGATTATCTAAAAACAATAAGGTTCTTTTGCTGGAAGCTGGTGGAGATCCCCTGTTTTATAATTTTATTCCTGGATTAGCTCCGCAATTACTGCATACACCTCAGTTTGATTGGGGCTACAAGTCAGTGCCACAGGAGTTGTCGAATTTAGGAATGGTGGACAAGGTCTGATTCATTTAAAACAAACTTTCCATGTGAAGGTATTTTTAATTATTACTAGCCTAAATATTTTACAGCGATCGGCATGGCCAAGAGGCAAAATGCTTGGTGGCTCCTCGATGCTGAATTACATGGTGTACTCACGAGGGCATCCACTGGATTATGACAACTGGGCAAATATTACTGGCGATTCAACATGGAAATATGAGAACGTTTTGCCGTTCTTTAAGAAATCTCTGAAATACAATGGGGATTTTTCAGCAAACGGTGAATCGCGCATTATAAGAGCCAACAAGAATTTTGTTTTATGACGACGGTTATTTTTCGATTGCAGAAAAGCACTACGGAAATTCCCCGTACGGTCAAATAGGAGTCGAAAATCGCCATTACCGTCCTCTTCATCAGCAATGGATTGACGGCGGGAAGGAATTGGGATATGAGGAAGTCGATCTGAATGGACCACAAACTGAGGGTACATTGGAATAATAATTGTTAATTGTGAAAATAGTATATTTTAATTCTGAATTTCAAACAGGATTTGGATATCAAGAAGTAACACAAATGCACGGGCGTCGATCTGGAGTTTTTACTTTCATTCAAGAAGCTATGCAAAGGAAAAACTTCCATGTGGCACGATATGCTCACGCGGTGAAGGTAAATGTATCACGATATGCATTAGATCAGAAAAATTAAAATGATGCCCCAACATTGTGTTAAAAACATAGATTCAATTGAACAAATACGGAAGAGCTACAGGAGTTTGGTACATGCGTCACGGAATTAAGAGGTTTGCACGAGCTACCAAAGAAATTATTGTCAGCGGTGGAACCGTGGGTTCGGCACAGCTCTTGATGCTTTCAGGGATAGGCCCGAAAGATCACTTGAAGTCCGTTGGCGTAAGTGATGAGAAAAACGTGTTTGAAATATTGATTTGAATTGTAATTCAGTATGCATATGAATGATAGATAAGGCCAATAATCGACCTTCCAGTTGGCAAAAATATGAAAGATCACGTGGGAATCTTACTGTTTCCGTTCATTACGAATCAACATGATAAATCATTCATTTTCGAGCGGGATTTTGGAATCCGGGACTTCTTGGATTATTTCATTTTTGGTCAAGGTATTTCGATTCGGCGGACATTTTAATCTTAAACATCTATATCGATCTTACCTGAGCTCTAAATATACAGGAATCCTCACGACCCCATCCGCAATGCATTCTCATGGTTTCATTCAATCACCGACGTCCAAGAAACGAAGCAAGCAATCATGGCCGGATTTGCAAGTGTATATTTATAACTTGGGAGTTGGTGCGACGTTCCATGAGGATGTGTTTAAATATACAAACATCGACCCATTAACATTTAAGAAATATTTGAGCTCACTTGTTGGCAAGGATGCATTTGCTATGCTCGTCAATTTAGGATTGGTTAAATCGACGGGCGAGCTGTTGCTAAAAGACAACAACCCAATGACTCATCCGATAATTAATCCTAAATATTTTAGTGATCCACAGGATTTAAAGATTTTATTAGAAGGTAATTTATAAATGATGTTTTCCCCTTATCAAGTGCAAATATAAAAAATTATTTCTTGCAGGTGTTAAAATTTTAATGAGATTGGCTGAAAACACGCAAACTTTCCGGGATCTTAATGCAACTTATTCAAAAGTTCCAATTTCAAACTGTGAGGCACATGAATTTCAGTCAAGTGCCTACTGGGAATGTTATGTCCGCCATTTTTCGCAAACAATATTCCATCATTGTGGAACTTGCAGTATGGGCAAAGTAGTGGATTCAAGACTCAGGTAAGGATTAATGAAACCGGAAACTAAGACGGTATATTCAATGTCTTAAGATTAGTTACGACACGGCTGTTCATTTTTCAGAGTACTTCGTACAAAAGGGCTGAGAGTAGCTGATGCTTCGATAATGCCTGATATTGTCAACGGAAATACAAACGCACCCTGTATGATGATCGGAGAGAAGGCTGCAGATTTCATACGTGAATACTGGTCGGAGCAATATTTAGTGACTCGTTTAGTTGACAGATTTTTTGGAAATGAATTGAAGACATGTGTTTATTCAAAACTGGTTTAGAATAAAACAAGTTTTAAAAAAAAATTATTGCACTTATAAGAAACTTATTTAGATACATCCGAATACTGCGTCTTTCCGGTTTAGTACGACAATTTCTGTTACAAGCAGCCAACGAATGAAATTTTCTAGTTATGTACAGATTTATAATTTTAAAACATTTATTCTCAGCCAAATTGGCCAAAATAACAGTTGCCGACGCATTTTAGAGCCGCAGATGCTCAGAATTTTCGAGATTTACTCACAGAATTACAATTTTACGGCTAAATGTGGCCCTGAAAAATAGGTCACAGGGTTAAAATGCTTTAAACGTCATCAAAAGGGTATCCTATTTCTATTCTAAGGGTATGCTTTTTACGACTCCAGATGTACTTACAGTTTGCGCGAATCAGGAATTGCTAGTATTTATTTACGAAATTTTAATTTGATCTCTTCTCATTCATAAAATCAATCAGAAGATTTACTGGGCATGCATATGAGAGCCCTGTGTCCTGCGGTTTTCATTAAGTATTGTAATATATTATAAAATGTAGGTATCTTTTTTTACTTTCACTTAAATTTACTCAGCATGCTTTTATTTTAGTTTACAATAATAGTTCTTAGGGACATTGGATTTAGAACTAAAATAAATTTGTTCGTAGTATAACTCTTTAAATATTCATATTTTTCTAGTTGTGAAATAGTATTTCAGGTTAGGCTTTAGCCTTACATAGCTGGCATTGGCATTGCTGGTATTGGAACCTCCCCAAGAGTGATGTACGGTAAAATAGCACCGGCTTGTATAAGCGCTATTAGGATGAAAACACCTTTTACAAAACGTTTCGCAAAACGAACTGGAGTAGTTTCTAAATTCATTTCCGCAATATTTAAATTCTGTAGACGTGGGTTGACAGCTTGACTTTCTTGTACAGATCTATTGCAGAAGACTTTGAAAATATCATTAAACAAATGGACACACTCTGTGCGAAACTTAGTACCCATAGCGCAATAAATCAAGAAATTTGAAGAAGAATTTATTACTAGTGGCTGCAATGCAAAAATCTCAAAACCAAACAGCACGCCTGGGCCATGAAACGATTTACTGAAAAGTAAATCCCACATCATTAATGCATTTAGTGAGTTACAAATTAGAAAAACTATAACAACTGTCATCAACATTTTTGTAACTGAAGGCTCCGTTTCAGTATTACTTCTAGTAGGCCAGTCAGATTCCTTCGAGCAATATTTGTACGTCGTATCTAATTGAAAGAAAACAATATAATAAAGCAAATGAAAAGTCAAAAACTTGTATATATATGCTACGGAATATGTGTATGTATTTGCGACTCAGGTTTACATGCCGCGGTTTATGTGTATTGGACTGCATTTAAACCGTACCAAAACTCAAATACTTTCGATCACAACTCTTTTTTGTAAACCAGAACAATTGCTTTCGTGCACAAATTTAGGTGGTTTCATTTCCAAAATGAATGTCTTTGACACATTGACTTAAGTATTTATTTTGACCAAAAAGTTTTATCTTGATAACAATCAAAAGTAAGCACTAACGTGTAACACACAAACTTTTCTCGCTTTAGTGGAACGTCCGCTTGGTTTGCCCGATGGTGGTTTTAGGATATAGTACCTGAGACCCCTGATAGTACATAACTTAATTAGCTATAAGTTCGGAAGTTTCTTTGGTCCATTCTCACGCTTCAGTTTGTAATTTTTGTTTAATTGCCGGAAAAACCGAGAATAATTTTTGATTTACCGTGCCTGCTTAACATGCTCTAGACACATAAGAAGTATAGGTTTTGACTGATAAAATAATTGACCTACGGGTAACCGACTTCGCTTCCTTAGTGTTGTTCAATCCTATGTTGCTGGTAAATTCCAGGAAATTATTTGTGCTAGGAGTTTCCAAGCACCTCCACTGAAATCAACCTGAATTCGTCTGAGGCATTAGATTTAAAATAGGATAATTGGACGTTAGGTTCAGCCCAAGATTTTGCCAGCTGCATTGATACAGCACTCGCTTCCAACGTATCCCGAACTATGGTTCTCCGGACAAGTGTAGCAAGATATTCTTATTTTTAGTTATTATTGTTTTAATTACCTTCTTGAGTTACCTCATTTGCATATCTACTGTTTAGGTTTAATAAAGCACATTGAAATATGCTGTTGCAGCTTTGCGGTCATATTCAACTTGCTATTGGAGGAATTAATTTGTTTTGGGACACAAAATATTTAAACTTTTGTGCGAAATCAATGGCTCTTATTATAATTAAAGTAATTGTCGAAAATGTTAATTTTTGTGTACAGCCTAATATTATTAAATCATGTGTATGTGTTACGTACATAAAATTTTAAAACCTTAATCTTAGGTAACCAAAATTTGACGCTCTTTCTAATTTTATCATTAATTTTTCAATAGGACTACCCGTTGTCAGGAGTATTTAAGTTTTTACGACGAGTGAGCCCACTACAAATACAATTGTTACGGTAACAAAGTCGTGCAGAAAATTTATACCATTAAATATACCATTCGAAATTGGAAAGAGCAAAGAGCGTCAAATTTTAATTAAGATCAGCACGTTACATTGTGGAATTGTTTATGTACCTGCTTGATTAAAATAGTATGCATAAACTGCTTCGTCAAATACACATAAACCGGCACAGGTATACTTGAGCCAAAATACACAAAATCCATATAAGAATTTTAACTTAAATAGATACAGCAAAAAGTCAATTAAAAGCCAGTCAAGAATATTAGCCGGGTTCGACAGACGTTTAAGGTAAATGTAGCCGGTGCGGTCTCGAAAACCGTCCCGGGCTAATAATTGAGTTGGCTTCAATCGAAGCTTACTTGTACGCAACACGCTGTAAACGTCAAGCAAAATACATGTTTAGTTTGCAGATTAGGTAAATAAAGTCGTAGGCTAAGTATTGTTGATGATTGACTATTAACAACTCAATACGTTTTGAGCTTTTATGAAAAGAGTAGCGGGACGTGCTCGAAATTGGATTACATTTCAAAGAAGCATTTACAAGAAAATTAGATTAAAAATTACCGCAACCTACTTTCTAAAATACGGTATTCTAGGCCGTCTCAAAGAGTAGCCGGGTCTGAGAATCGCGGGAAAATATAGTAGCCCCGGGCTCTTAATTGAATTTTTACAGTGCAAAAATTAAGGAACATACAGACTTACCTCAAACCACATTTTAATATTCAGGGACACCATAACTACAAAGGGTACTACGTACATGAAGAAACTCCAGGTGTAAAGCTGATAACTTTTCCGATAATCACTAAGCATTGACAAATTTGGACGCTGCTGATAGAAGTTATAATACTTTCCCTCTATAGGGTAGGCCAAAGTTATGGACTCAAACCATCTCGGAAGGTTTAGCAATACAGCAAATATGCCCATCAATAATATATTTCTGAGTGTGTGTTTGTGAGACAGAATCATTTTTGACCGCAGAGGCATCGACACGGCAATGCATCGATCAATTGTTATCAGCAAAGTCAAGTAGACCGATCCAGTATAAGCTGAAAAAATAAATTCAATTAAGAGTAACGTTTTACTTTAAGAGTAATTTTAGATTAAAATTTCGAACCTGATTTATTCAAAGGGTAGAGTAGATATTTGATAAAAGGAATGTTGAATATTTCAAGAGTACTGTCTCCTTCTTGGTCAATAACATGAATCAAGAACATAATTTGAATCAACGAAGTAATAAGAAAAAGGGAATCCCAAAATGCCAGCGCAAGAAGAATGTAACTGCTACTAAATTTCAGCATTTCTCTGCGAAACAGCACTACAGTACTTATAAGATTTCCAAGCAGCCCAGAGCAAAACACAACCAATACAAAGGATGTAAAAACAGTGGCACTAAAAGTTCGTTCTTCAAATTGTGCATTTGTAAATTTTACATTAAGTTCCCACTGAGTATGAAAATTAATAAATTTCATATGCATAATTGATGTTATTTTCAAATGGATCAACTCGGAATACCCTTTTGGAATACGAAATCTGGAAGAAATATTTACGCGTTCTGTTTCAGAAATTTCCGAGGCGTTCATCTTTGCATCCCAGTCGAAATAGAATTGAAGCGATTGAACTTTCGTTTTTAGAATTTTTGATAGTATGAATTGATTAATTTTGTATCCGAATTTAATTATCTCTACATTTTGGAAGATTAGAGAGAAATTCTGGATTACACTTTCGTCAATTAAAACGTCATCAAATTCTATGCTCGTAATGTTCGCCAATCGTATTGCTCGAGTTGCAAAAATTTTACAATTTTTAAGCTTTAATGTTTGAATGTCAGGAATAAACGAAATATCCAATTCAACCATACGCCCCTCCATATCAGATATTGATATCATATTTAGCTGTGTCACGTTTTCAAAATTGAGCCTAGACACCTCACCAGCACCAGTTTCACTAAGTATGTTCACTTCAGAGAGCAGAAAGGTCTTAAGAGAAGATGTAAACTTTATTAAAGAAGGATTGAAATCACAAAGTTCGAGAGAGAAATGTTCCATATTCTCGAATCGAGCTGGGTCACCAGAAGACGACCACCGCAGACTGACGCTAAAAAGCTTTAGTGACTTGATACGCATTTTTTGAATCAACAAGATATCTACAGATTCTGGCTGAATGTACGCGTCGATCTCAATACTCTCTGCATTGACACAGCTCTGTAGCAGATCAGAAATCGAAGTTTCGATCATGCGAACATTGATTATCTGGATTACATGGATCCACTGATACCTTAACTGATTCACATAATCAACGGTTAGAATAGTGTCCAATAGCGATAATTCATTGTACTGTTTCAACATTAAAACAGTCTTTAAAAGTTCTTCGTTGTCAATATTTCTGATCCGAAGCTTATCTCTCGATATGCTAAATTTATATGTTGTTTCACTGCCTAA
>VNWX01003394.1:0-10386 GCA_009869905.1 Ceratophysella communis | reverse complement strand
GTTCTCTCTAAATTGTTATCGTTGTAAGTCAAGATTATACGTTGCGGTGCATGGGTTTTGGTTGTGCAGCTGGCCGGTTTTCCCGCGCTTTTCTCAAATAAAAGTCAATTGTTAACATTTCTCGTTGAAATTCAATTCCGTCGAAGTCTCGAATGGCGAAGCCTACAAGTTCATATTCACTGTTGCTATCGTTCTTTTTGAAACGAACCAACGTATTTTGTGGATGAGATTCGAAACAAAGTCCAAACTTTAGAAGCGGCGGCAGCATAGCCCGCAAAAACAGTGTTGTATATTTTTGAAAGAACTGCCAACGCTTCTCCGTTGTGTCCAGCTGAAGGGCTCTGTTCACTACAAATTCGTGATTCACGTTTCTTTCAAGTAAAGCCACGCAAACGACCAGGCGTTCATTTAATCTTTGACCGACAGTTTCTGGGTCTTCGCGTACAACACAGCTCAGATGCTTTGCAACGTCAAGGTCAGGATGGTTTGGAAACACACTTGCAACGTCTCGAATAACTACCAAAAGTTCCTTGTCTTCGACCACAGCGTCCACGATCGGGCCGAGCCTCCTGCCAACTTCCGTTGCGTACAGCCTGAAAATAAGTATGCCTTTGCTTAAAACATTGATTTGGACCTTTAAAAATTTGAATATTACCCAACAGTACGAATTCCACCAGTTATGATGACTCCTAAGGGAAGCTTGAAATGGTATCCTGGAATCGACGGAATCTGCACTGTTCGTACGTTCAGGCAAGCTTCTGCTTTCTCCGAATAATTTAGAACTTTTGCGTAAGGAAAGCTTGATCTAACCTTGGGAAGTTGGTAGGAGTGGACGGGTAATACGAATTCCGTCACTGGATCGAATGTACCCTTCAATTTTTCCCCGATTGACGAATTCATAATTTCAATGAAAGGACCCCAAATACGAATCTCTTTCTTCGGAACTGCGACGAAGTTTATCAACGGGTGTACAAGATCTGCTTCTACTGGAATTTTCTTTAGAGGTGGAACGGTGTAGCGACTCCGGTTCATTGGATGAGTAGGATGACCTTCAATTACGGACTGTTCCCATGTTATACATGAATCTCCAAGTTTTGGTAGCTGGATTTGAGTTTCAATGCTATAAGCATAGGCTTGATGCTCAATAGAATTTTCCAGCTCATCAATAATCTGTTGAACACTTGGCGGGTCAAATTCAGGAATGCAGCTTTGAATGAGCTTCATGATGGTCACAGCAGGGTTTTTCAAAGGAGTCCAATTGTTATTAATTCCATGGTATATTGGGAAATCAAAATCCTCCGGGTCAAGTAGTGTTACATTTCCAAAATTGTCTTGGAGTGGAGGGGCTCGAAGTGGAAACAATAGCATATCTGAATTCTTCTTGTTGTAAATCAAGCACCATTGCCTCGTACTTTCAATTTCTTGAACGCATTGAGATTGAGACTGTGTTCCGATAAATTTGTCTAAAGGCTTGATTATGGCTGCCATCAGCTTGGCGTTTACGATACAAGATAACAGTCTAGAAGTCATTGTATTTTTTGCCCGTTCTAGGAAATGGTTCTTTGGAAAGGGCGTTGTGATACGGTTCTCCCATTGATACGAGTATGATTCCATATTGATGTTTGAAACTTATTTTAATCTACAAGAGATGAATATTCATATCAATTTTTTTTAGAATTTCCATTTTGGAAGCAAATTTTCAAGCACTTTAACCTATTTTTTTTACCAGTGATATATGCGCTTACCTTAAGCGGTGAAATACTCTATTAGAGCAAACTGGTAGTGGTAGCTAAACTTTCAGTTGAGAATCCGCTACGCTTTGAAACCACCGTGTTATTATACTGACAGACACATTCTTTCTATGTTCAGTGTTTACCACCTTATTCATGAATTATTTACGGATTATTCTTAATCGTTTTGCGGTTTTAACTAGCTGACCAGACTAACGAAAGCGAGTATGTAACCACAAATAATTTGAGATACCTTAATTAATGTCTCCGGATTTGCATGATTATTATATTTTCTCAATAAAACCGTGGAGCAGGGTTCATTCCTTGTGCACACTTATGTTTCATGTTTCATTAAGATTCTGATTATTCGGTGCGGCCACGCGCGGAGCTCTTAACATTCGATCCGACTTTCTGTCTGTGAGCCCGTCCGTATGTAGTAGAAGGAACTGCACAGATCAAATAAATGACATGTTCGATAATGCAACATATTTACTGTTACATGGTTTGATTGGTGGATACACTTGCTTCTGCTTCAAACAGGCCGACAGGGCTTCCAACTAGATGTTCTTGTCTAATAACTGGCAGTATAACGCTTTTTATTCTAGAACTTTAATTGAAAATTGAAATTTCACACGGATGTGCTACCTTTCAATCTAAAACACAATCACAAAGCAGTGTTACTATTTCATAACCTATTTAACATTTATTAAAAATATAAATATTAACTCATTCCGCAAGCTTACTTATTTAATTAGTGTAATTAATATAAAGATGCTCATAACATTTTCACGGTAGGAAGGACTAGTATTGTATTTGAAGTTAATTTCCATAATCGTGTAGAATCAGAAACGGAAAGTTGGCAGGACGTGGAAGTTGATTGGAAGATTGACACCTGGAAGCAAATGATTTAATTAGAAAATAGTTCGATATTTGAACGAGCGCAACTGGCTGAAATTGTTAGAAACGCAAGTAACTCACTGTTCCAGGTTATGTATATTGTTGAGGTGGACATTGAGCTTCTAAGTACTGCATCGAGTAATTACAGCTTGCACCAGCGCCAGTTCCAGCAACCGGTCCAAGTTGCCTGTCGTTATACGGAATACCGATAGTTTGGCCAACTGAGCGTTTCTCCATTTCAGGATCATTTGTACCGGAGTCTTCTGAATCCGGTTCGAAATTAATCGAATTCTCAATGTTCTCATTTTCGTTCTGAGCTGCATGTTGTAAGCCTGACTCATGAGATCCGTGTGCCTTGGCCACATGTTGATTCAGATGCACCTTCCTGTGGAATCCGACAGTGTTTTCAGGACAATACGGGCAGAAACACGTGTATTTTTTTAAATGCCTTCTTTCATGGTCACGAAGATTGAAGATTGTCGTGAACTTTTTATCACATATGGAGCACTGGTGCCGTCGCTCACCTTCTAAAATGCATTTTATTTAAAATTAAATTAGACAAATTAATGGTATTTGACAAAAAAAAACTGCAAAGTTCTATGAGACACATACTGTTACCTAAAACAGCACAGTTTTTGAATTAAAAAATAATAAAAGCACAAACCTCCATGCTTCAGCATGTGAACTGTAAGATAAACCTTCCTCTTGAACTGCTCGCCACACTGCGGGCATAAATGGACCTTGGATTCACGTTTATGGCTGTGAAGGCTGAGCTCTTCTTCAGTTGCAAAATTTTTAAAGCATGTTTGGCAGTAAAAGGGCTTCTCCTTGAGATAAAACTCACGATGATTCATAAATTGGTGTCCGTCCAACCCTGAACGGCAATATGCGGTCTTAAGTGAATCCGTACAGAATTCACAGTAAAATTTCTTCTTGGTCCTCCTCCGAGATGCCACTTGAACATTGATTTGGAAACGAGTCTCTTCCTCCGTATCCTTATGAACTTCCGCAATATGTCGATCCAGATTCCTAATCCACGTGAATTTTTCATCACAGACGAAACAGTAGAGTCCATGTTCGTAGGTATGCTCCTGAAATTGTGAAATATGTACCACTATACGATTATTCAAGCTTTTGCGAGTCAAGCGAAAATTGTAGTCACATTAGAATTAGAATTTAGAAAACATACCCTAAGCATATGGTTGTCAAGAAAATTATCACAAACGGTTTCACCGCATACTTGGCAACTTTCACGCTTTCTAGAGTAAACTCGACCCTTGCGTTCATTTGTGGAGGGCTTGGTCCCTGGGTCCAATCCTACGTCCTCATGAACTCGAAAGATATGGGCATTGAGGCAGTTTAACTGCTTGAACTGTTGCCCACAGTGAGAGCACATATGCTCACCTTCCACCTTGACCGACAGATCAAGCCGATGCGCCAGTTCATGCTCAGATAAGTTTGCTTCATTTTTGAATGAGCGATGACAGTAACCGCAGTCGTAAACTGCACCCTTCGTTTCATGGACTAGCGTCGTATGACGCTCCAATGTCTCCAATTTCGCAAATGACTTTGAACAAACGGAGCAGACTGCTGCCAGATTTGGTCCTTTGGCGCCGTGTGACTCCAAATGACGTAAGAACAAATCCTTAACTCGGTAGCCTGAAGCATTCAAAAAGAACAGCGGATTAAAATTAAAGTTAATCGTTGAATACATAAAAATATGAAAACCACGAAACGCAATACATGAAGGACTCACCCATCTGACAATCATCACAATGATAAACGTACACCACACCCTTCAAACTTGAATCCACGTCGGCATGAGTCCTCATGTGCCTATCGTAGCGAGTCTTATATTTGAGAGTACGACGACAAAGGTCACAGTAATAGTTGGCGCCATACAATGACCATGATTTTGTCGACGACTCCAGCCTCGGCTTCGTCTTGCGTATGCCGTGCAGCTTTCGAAGGTGCTGCTTCAGTTGTGTGCTATTGTAGAAAGCCCGAGTGCACCGGCTTTCCGTGCATTTAAATGATTTCGTGCCCGAATGGGTGGCCATATGCTCAC
This sequence comes from Ceratophysella communis, assembly GCA_009869905.1. Lineage (NCBI taxonomy): Eukaryota > Metazoa > Arthropoda > Collembola > Poduromorpha > Hypogastruridae > Ceratophysella > Ceratophysella communis. Next base: position 5,691 of record VNWX01003394.1, on the reverse strand, counting down.
TCATGACGCGACTCTGTCGGTATCGGGCGACCGTGAATTGTTTAGCGCACACTTCACAGGTTATTTTAATCCTCTCATTACTGTTGCCCTTCTCGGGAGTCGTGGCGTCTGAATCCGACTTTGAGTCTGACTCACTTCGTGATTTCTTGAATTTGGGTTTCCGAGTAGGCCTTCGAGTACCCTTCCGCATCTGCAGTCTGCCTTTTGTTCTAAGAGCCTTAGTTTTTGATGATTTAAAATGAGTTTCAGAGCTCTGGACAGCGATATGAGCAGGGACTTGAATCCGAGTCAGAGGAACGTAAGCAAAAGGAAAGGCTTCGGCCATTGTCTGTAAATTTGGACAGAGACAAGCTGAAAGCTCCGCAACTCGCATCTTAAGCTCTGTGATTGACGCTGATTTTTCCGATTGAATAACATGATCATCCTGGTAGCACACTTCTGACGAGAAAACGGGACTCCAATCAATGTCTTCTTCATGCTCATGCCCTGTGAAATCCCAGTCCAAGTCGTCCACTGGTTCTTCTTTGATATCAGGGAGTACAAATTCTGACTCTTCATCTTCATCGTCCTCAGGAGCTTCAGCTTCAGGAACATGATCATGAGCCAGTTGTTTGTGCTGTTGGAGTGCAGTCTCACGGGACGACGCGTAATGACATAGATCACACTGGAACAGGAATCTGCCTGGATCCCGACGGGCAACTTTTTTGTTAGCTAAAGATTTACCTGCAATAAATTCCGTTCGCTTTCGCTTACTGTGTGGATTCGTTATCATTATTTGTTTGTTTGTTATACGTTCAATTGTCTTCTCTGATCTCGATTTCGGTGCGCGCGGAGACTGAGTTTCCTTATCAAAAATTTTCATATTCTCGGAAGAAGACGTGGCTCCTTGAGCAGCTTCAAGATTATCTTCATGATAATGTGCAGTGTGCCATTTCAGGCGGTATTCTGTTGAGAAATCATTGAGACAGAAATTGCACTTGTATGAAGCCTGTTGGTCTGTTTTCATGAAAATTCCATGTTTCACACGACGATGGGTGTTCAAATGAATCTGACTAGTAAAAGCCTCGGCGCACTCTGGCTCTGGACACTCATAAGCATGACACTCTGTCTGTGAAGGTTCTTGTACTTGCACTTCCGCTTCAACGTAATTCGGGTTCAAATATTTCTGCAATTCTGTACTGTCCTGTTTGACGGGAACAACGGAATCAATAATGATGTTCACTGGATACACGGTTCGCGTATCTTCTCCGATGTGCCAGGAGATATGAATCAGTAGTGGTTTCGGGTACTGGAACTGTTGCGGGCATCGATCGCACTGATACTTCTTTTCTTGTGTGGCAGAGGAAGTCGACGTAGGAATCGTTTCGGCATCATTTGATCCACCTTGAAATTTCACATCAAATTCGAGCAGTACATCAGCATCTTCTGCATTATGCTGATTACCAAGCGTGGATGGCATAAATGCGGTGAACTGCCCGGAAGCTGCAAAAATGCTTGACGATGGGTCTTCTACACGTCTGTCTGGCTCTTCGCTTTCCATTTGATCGATGTCCTCCCTTTTCACGTAACCAACGCCGGAGTGATAAAAATACTTTTCTGGTCGTTCTTCCAGGTCTTCCAATTCCTTCTCCCATATGTCAACGCCACTGCTGTCACTTGTGTATTTGTGCTTTCGTGGTTTCCTGGATGTCCCGCCTCCTCGGTGTCGGAGGTCAGGGTTGTGAATCTGTTGATGCGTTTCTAGTGCAGCAGGTGAAAATTGATAAATTCCGCAGACAGAGCAAATCAATCTGTCGTGCAGTGGGAGGTGGGTCTTTAGTACGTCGGGGCTAGCAAAGCTCCGGTAGCAGATGGTACAACAATATTTCTTGACCTTCAAGTACTCGTCTCGATGTGCATAAAAATGATGCTTGTCTTTCATTGCATAGCAACTAAAGTCCTTGTCACAGAATTTGCACTTAGCTCGTCGACTGATATTAGGCTGCCTCGTGTGGGTAGTGCGGATGTGAGCAGTCAAGAAGTGTAGATATTTGAAAGGCTTGTTGCATACATAGCACGTCAGGCCGTGCTAAAAGAAAACGAAATAAAGCAGAAAAATTAACCTGTGCAAAATCATTACCACAGTTAAGAAAAGCGGCTGGACCCTGCCCCTGCCCTGGACCGATCGGGCTGGGCAGGCATGCGAGAACTAGTGTAGTGTATGGAATTTAATTAACCTTCAGTTTACCCTTACTTCATAAGTATGACAATTCAGCATGTGATTATGTAGTTGTTTCATCCCTGTCAATTTTGAGTGACAAATTGTACAAGGAACCTCCTTACACGGTTTTCTTCGTATATTTAGCGCTCGGTTGTAGGTTCTATCCAGCTGTGAAGGTTTTCCGTGACGTTTAACGTGAGCGTTGAGGCTGCTTGCCTTTTTGAATGTTTTGCCTGTAACAAAGAATAAAAAACTGTAACAAATGGTCTTATGACGGAGCCACATTTCTGTAAAATGTTAGGCAAAAGCAACCGCGATGCGTAATCTTACCGCAATTTTCGCACAAATGATTTCCCGGTGGTATGTTTTCATTGAGCCGTATTTGATGCGACCAGACTTGGTTCTCCCAGTCGTTTTCCTTGTCCAAAACAACCTGGTGGCAGTACGGGCAGTCCATATTGTTAGAAGTATCCGAATTCGTACCATGAACCAACTCGAGGTGATTCTGACAATGGATTTCTTTTGAGAAGCGTTTCTGACAAAGTGGGCAATCGAATGTCACTCGAGCAGCAGAATGAGACTCTAGATGAGTAATGAACCGTGGCTTGTCTCGGAAACAAAGCTGACACTCGTCGAAGTCGCAAATATAAAAATGAATTGGCTCGTTTTCAATGAGTTGTAGTCCAGATGCTCGCATGTGATATCTGAGGTGACGTACATAGCGGCTCCGTTTTAATATAATAGTGGAGCATATTTCACAGTAGAAGTCGTGATTTTCCAACGCAGCCAGCTGTGCGTGACCTGGAAAATGAATGACAGGAATTTACACGTACAACCAAGAACAAAATATTATATACATAATAATTATTAATTGTGACAGTTTGATAGTCTTTACCTTTAATCCCGGGAAGCTTTTTCTTTGTTTGAGCATTTCTATGTCTTTCACGGCGTTGTTCCTCTGTTTCGAATTTCATTCGTAGTAAACGTACGTCGCGATTGACTTTTACGCACTCTTCCGCCTCCTCAAGGTTGTTCCACGTTACGGCACATCGTTCCACAGCACACTTTTCCGGGTTTCCCTGAATTCCTCGTGCTATCCGGAGCTTTCGTGCTCTACGTAATCTCTCGTTTCGCTCTTCCGGTGTTTCTCTTACCAGCCTCATCGCATACTTTTCTCTGTTTTTGCGTAATCTCTCCACTTGCTCTTCCGGTGTTTCATTTCTAGTTTTACGGGTGTTTTGTGTTTGTGTTTTCTTTTGACGGTTTGAGTTTGCTGCTCTTTCCTTGGCTTTTTGCAAGGCTGCTTTACGGCGAATCCCTTCGCGTTCTTCCGGTGTTTGATTTTCCCTTCGCTTAGCCTTTTGGAGGGTCTCTTTACGTCGTCTCTCTGCACGTTCTTCCGGGGTTTGATTTTCTCTTCGTCGTCTTTGCGATTGACGTTGTAATCGGCGTCGTCGCTCGTAACGATCTTCAGATGCTTCATTCAATCTCCGTCGTCTTACCGCGGCCCGGCGTAGTCGTAGTCGTCGCTCCTCCTTCGATTCCGGCGTTTCACGCTTTAACAATGCAAACGGAACGGGAGCCGAGGAATTAGGCACTTGAGGATTGCAGATAGGCTCAGACTCGGATATGGAATCTGATTCTGATGATTCGGAATCGGGTTTTGATTTAAGGATTAGAACCGTAGGTGTTGCAAATTCCATTTCTCGTACCTACACCGACATGAAATATAGCAACAATTTAATACAACTTATTGCCAGCGACGATTTGAAAGTTGGAAGCTCTTTATAATTGGCAGTGAGTGTGTGACAGCATAGTGTGTGACAACGTACTTACCACTTACACGCGACCGAATTCTGACTTTTCTTCTTAATATAAGTGTTTAATATACGTGAAATGTGAAATGAAGCGAAGTCCGCCCGACGTGTGTTGTGTGTGTGGTTATGTCACATTTTGAGACGTTGTCTTTGCAAGTCAGACTTAATGAGCTCGCCCCATCTCTCTAAGAGATGAGTACAACTTAATCTCCTGGCAAAAAAAACTCACTGCTGGTATCAGCTCCCGTGAGAGATGAGCGATTTTAAGCCGAGTTGAGTCATGCACTTTCGGAATGTCGTGGCTTGTTTTGTTGATGTGGCTTTTTGAATTTATGTATGGCATGGCATGTCAGGAGGGCAGAGTACAGCAAAGAACAACCCCGACGCGAGACGCGACCATTATTATATATTATATTACGCTGTATCTTGCATGTAGATATAGACATTTCCAGTATTGTTTATGTAATACCTACCTATATGTATGTGTATGTATGAAGTATGAGGAAGAACCGACGCTATTCTGCTTTCAGCTCTGAACTGAAATATTCTAGTACAATAGTGTATTTATGTTCTTAAATTATTGCACGCTAAGCACATTTTCTTAGCGTTGTGCTTTGTACTGTACAGGGTGACATTAGTGTAATTAGACACTGGCCACTGGCAACTGATATTACATTTTATTTATGAATGGTATGCACTCAAAGCTGATAATATATGCTTGCTGATCAATATGTAAATAACCAAAGATGCGAACAGGTCAATGAGCAAATGCATGATTACTAGATCAGTGCTGAATCACTGTGACTGGCCTCGCGAATAAGTCGCTCGTAATTAGAACAGGAAGTTCGGTTAACGCAGATAATATTAAATGACTTAATATTAAACTGTCCCCGAAATCAAATGCTTTTGTCCCCATTTTGATTTAAAATTGCACCTATTGGTTTCATCCCTTAAAACATTATTTTTTAGCCCCAAAATAAATGATTCAGCCCAAAATCATAGAAATTGTCCCGAATGAATTATTGGAGTATACGCTGTCAGAATTCCGAAGAAGTACCGCGTTGGTTGACCAAGTCAACTCGTAGGTGAATCCTATGGGGATTCGACATGGGTAATCCTAGCTAAAATAGTTCAACATGTGATTCCTCTGTATATTCAACACTTGGAAATTCAAGGGTAATCCAGACAGGATTCAACAAAGCTGAATATTATTTGCAATATGCGAATCCTAACAACAAGGTTCCAAGATTCTGAAAGTCTGCATTGAATTGGTGACTCCCTGCAGGATTAAACGTTTCCGAGAATCAACAGCGCTGAATCATATTCTACATAGGGGAGTCTTAGCAAGTCTCAAATTCTGACCAACGACCAATGTAGACTTGTAGAAATTTAAATCAAGCTGGAATTCACACTCAGAAATTGGGCTATTGGTAAGATTCCCTTATGTCAAATAGAATTCAGCATTAAAGTTGGGCTATTTTAGTTACGGGCGGCACTGTGAAAGTGGAAAGCTTTAAGACACTCATCATTTCTGAACCTTCGTCCCGTAATAGTCGAAATCGACGACAATAATGCTTGAAATCTGCCACAATATGTCGATCTCATAGCTCCAACGCGTCCGGCTCGTCGGCTTCGCCGACTCGACCGTCCGCGTGGTCGCTGCGCCTAATCAGT
>VNWX01003393.1:0-10387 GCA_009869905.1 Ceratophysella communis | reverse complement strand
TTACAGACTTACAAGTTTATGATTTGACTGCATTTTCTGATTAACTCAAGGTACTGTTCTTTACGCAAAAAATGTGTCGAACGGCGGCTTGCAGTCTAACTGCGCGATTTTGAGGCTATTAATACATTTTGTGCCACTATTTGTTGGTTCAATAAAAATTTCCAAGATGAAGGTTTAAATGCATTAAACTTTTGATTTGAGCTCTTTATCTACCTGAAATTTACACAATTAAATTACCGCGTTTCTAAAATTGGTGTAAATTTGTACACATCGTAGAAAATTCCCTTGAAAATTTCTAAAAAATTATTTGAATATGAACTACTTTGTAAAGATAAGACATATGATGACAATGACCATGAGATTTGATTCGATACAATCACAAACTGACAATGAGTCCCGTAACAAAAGCATCATCCTTTAAGTGCAGCGATGCCTTTCGTTGCATGACGAAGAAAAAAACGAATTTCAACCCAATTCTTAATTTTTGGATGAATTCTATAGACCAAAGAGTTAGTCAGCAAGAAATTAGGTCCATCAAACGTGAAAATTGCCTAAAAAGCAATATATTTATGAAGGTACGATTACCTTCGTGATAATTTTAAATAGTATCTGTAACTATGTCTTAAATAGGAGAAACCGACGTCATGAACAATTGAAATTTTAGAATTTGTAACGGATTACAACGCAATAATCATATAATCTTCTTTTTATTACTAAAGTCCGTCAGCGGTTAAGGATTTAAGCATTCTGATCTTTTATTACTTGAAAATTCCAAGTCAGTTACGGAGTTACGGATTAACCGCAAATTAATTCACATTTTTATATTCTATTTCAAAACCGCACGTAAAGGTTGTCTTATAGAAATTTCAATCATTTGGCCTTTTGTTCGATGATTTTGGTTCCATGCTGATAGATGTCCTAGATCTGTCTTCTGTCTAATTTAAGATTCGCTTTGAATGCCTCTTTTCTTATTCGCAGTAGCTTCTTTATTTTGTGATAATATGTCGGGGGATGGTGGTATCTTGCATCATAGTCAAAGTTATGTAGAATTTCTTAGACATGGCAGATTCCTTAGGTTTAGTATGGAAATCCCTTCAAAATACGATCATTTGGTGAGCCTAATTTGCTTAAAATTGGGCTTACTTAAATGTAATCCAGTCCAATTTGACGTAGAATTTTCAAAGCTCTACGAAGTTATTTTTCACGCATTTTTAGGCTTTGATTTCGAATTAAAACACATTTTACTACTATAAAGGACAGGATTTCTAGAATAATGGAGTATGATCAAGCCTGTGTGTTTCAAAACATTTGTTATTGATAAAAAGGGCAGTTTTAAACAAGAATTAGCCGATTATTGACAAGTTTTGCCCAAGGAGTCTTGCTTCTTGAAATGTTTTAGTAATTCAATTAAACCTTATCTAACCCGACTTTTGAAATGCTCAAATCGAACTTGCTTTTTAAAATTTCCGATTGAACCTTGATTTTTGGTCTAAAACAGCGGTTTCCCTGCAATCATCAAAATTTCTGAAATTAAACGCCTAGTCTGTGATAAGACTTCCCCTGATATAGAAAGCAAAAGTGCATTATCGAAAGGAAAAGCTTTGTCTACATCTTCGTAGTAAAATAGTGCTCACGGTTGACTTCTCATGTACAAACTAGGCTTGAGTATCACGCCTTCTTCTTACCTGACAACGACAGTTTACGCACTTTGGCAAGTCTGCAGCTCAACAATGCTTGTTCATTTCATGCTGTGTTTCCTCGAGTGAACATCATGATCAGAACTAAACTCAGACAGAGCTCCATAATCCCAACTTAACAATAATAATATAAAATTAGTAGTGTTTTGTGACATGGAGCTTAATAATCGGTGGCAGCCCTATTTGGCTTTGGCTGCAGCCACTTCTGCCACGGCGCTAGTTCCTACTTTTTTAGTGACATTGTTCTTCGCGTCATTACCGGGTCTGATAGAATATTTCTCCAGAATTGCTGAGCTCTCGGATTTAATGCAAGCTTCGGGCAAGCCTGAATATCTCAAAAACTCCGTGGACGTGTTCGATTATATTATTAGTAAGTGGGGGTTGTTTTAAGCGCAAATCGGAAACAGATTTCAGTGTCGGATTATTAGCTTAAGTGCTACCGCGCTGTGTGTTGCGACCACTTCTGAATTTTCAAGCAAATCATTGCGAACTATCATTTCAAAATTTGTCTATACATGCCTATCTGACAGAAGAAGTGACCAGAATCTATATCTCATCTTTGGAATTGTAAAACCGATTCCAGGGCTGTGATTCATTAAAACAATAGCAACCTTTCACCTGCATAATTTCTCGACCCAAGTGTGTTTATCACAAAAACTGCAATATTAGTAATTAGCGAAAAGAGTTATTTTGGCATACGGAACACCTCGACCAAACAAAAACAAAAACAAAACTTTCGTCACAAATGTATACAAACAAAATGCACTAATCAATCTCTGCCAAGAATTATTGATAAGATCTACGAAAAAATACCTAGTGTTTCTTGCCTGAGCGCGTTAAACCTTAAAATTTATTTACGGCGTTAAATTGATGAGCTCATTAATTAGAAAATCTTTGAATAACTCGGACATGATCCACCGACCTATAATAATTATTATCTGGATATCAGCCAAATTCATAAGCAAAGCGCATCGAAGCCCACACTGAAAAAAAGTTGAAAATTTTTGCAACAATAAGCAGCGTTTGAAAAAATTATTTTGCAAAGGCTTTATTGCCTAACGCTGCAATGCTGTGTTTATTGCTGTATTGAACTAATCGATTTTGTTGGATACATTAAATTTTAGTTGGAGCAGGCTCAGCGGGTGCCGTAGTAGCTAATCGCCTATCAGCCGATGGAACGCGGTCAATCCTAGTACTGGAAGGCGGTGGTGACCCAAATCCATTTACCACAGTTCCAGCATTTGCTGGTCCATCTGCCCGTGCGAATGCCATTCAACCCAGCACAGACTATGATTACCGAGTAGTGAAGCAAGAACGGGCGTGTTTAGCGGCTCAGCAGGTAATTAACGCAAAAATATCAGAAATTTTACATATTCTGTACTAATTTGATTTTCTAATGTGTTAAACCGGAAGTGCCAATTCACAAGAGGAAGAGGCCTCGGCGGTACGAGCAATCTTAATGCCATGAATTATGTTCGAGGCAATCCAAACGATTTTGATGAATGGGCTAGGGCGAGCGGAGACCCAATTTGGGCGTACGAAAGCGTTCTAGAGATGTTCAAAAAATCCGAAGATTATCATGGCAGCTATGAGCCAGGTGAGATGCGAGTTATTAGGTGCTGGACATGGCGATTGCGATACCAATTATAACATTGTGGTATCTCAACCTCAACTCTATAGGTGACAGCAGATTCCATTCCCAGGGCGGAGAACTGTACGTTGGACGAAATACTCCGGACGCTGCATTGAATTACATGTTCGACGCATTTAGAGAGCTCAATTTCCAGCATTTTGATATGAATTCTAATCATCAGCAAGGTAATTATTACGAAACTTTTGCCTGGAAAATGGGTGTAATTTCAGTGTGATTGCTAAATCTTTGAACTCAGGTTACGGATTCCTGGACCAGAATATCCGGGCTGGACGACGCTGGGGAACATTCAAAGCGTTCATTGAGCCAGCCCTCAATCGAACGAATCTTTCAATTTATCGTTACGCCAGAGCAATGAAGGTGAGTCAGCCTACGTTTAAGCTCAAATTTAGCATATTTTCAACCTAAAATTATTGTTCCTAATTCGTCGTAGATCCACTTCAACAAAGGCCTACGAACAACCGGCGTAACATACTTTAGACACGGTGCCAAAAGATTCGTGCGAGCACGGAAGGAAGTACTGCTTTGTGCCGGCTCGATTGATTCACCAAGGCTACTGATGCTCTCTGGAATCGGGCCAAAGGAACATTTGGAATCCGTTGGGGTTAGTTAAGCAAACGAGATCGTAATTTAATTAAATAATGAGTACATGGATGAATTACATAAAAAACTGCAATAAATTCACAGATTAGCCGTGTGTTGGTTGACTTGCCTGTTGGACAAGGCTTGGAAGACCATCTTGGCGTTCAAGTGTCGATAAGTATCAATGAATCTCTGTCTTACGCACCGGAACGTGACACGACCTTTGATGATATTTCTAATTATCTCAGGTTTGGGGCAGGTAATGTATGCCGGCTAGTATGCGAAATTCTTAAGTTTTGTCCATTATAAAACGCCTGAAATACTGGAAATACACAGATGTATTTGTTAATCATAAAATTTTGAATAACAGGACCATTAGGAAGATTATTCTACACGTCGGTGGGCCTTGGCTATATCACCAGCACAGAAACGAATAATAGACTCTGGCCTGATTTGGAATTACTATTCAACGGAGCCGTTTCGAACGATTCCAGCGGAGTTTATACAGATACGCTGGGATGCATTGTGTGGCTCATGCGACCAAAAAGCTATGGATTCCTCAAATTAGCCAGCAATGACCCAAACGAGAGGCCAATTATTGATCCAAATTACTTGTCACATCCGTCGGATATTGACAGAATGGTGGAAGGCATTAAGTTCATTTTAGAACTATTTAGTACCAAAGTATTGAAACGATTGCGACCCCAGCTATCACCGAACACGCAAGTTCAGGGCTGTGAGCACATCGAATTTTTAACTCGTGAATACTGGGAGTGCTACGCTCGTCAAATGAGCATAACTCGTAAGAATGCATACTCGATATCATTAACTAATTCAAAAATCTAGCGAATATTCGATGCGATTTACTTTTTAAGTGTGCCACCCTGTCGGAACCTGCAGAATGGGCAAAGGAATCGGTGACCCCAGGGCAGTAGTCGATTCAAGATTACGGTAAGTCATTTGCGAGAGTTTCTCTAATGATGCTCCGCTAATTAAAATAACGTAATTTTTCGATCATTTTAGTGTCCTGCATACCAAAGGCCTACGAGTCATCGACAGCTCAATAATGCCGAATATACCAACTGGACATACAAATGCACCGACAATAATGATCGGAGAAATGGGATCCTCTTTCATTCTAAGCGGCGAATAGCAGCTACTGTGATACTTTTGCAATTATTGAAGCTACTGCCTCAATGCCTTGTTACATTTCCATGCTACTGGCTAAGATTTCACGTGCAATCGATAGTTCATACCTCAACTACGTTTTATTATGTGCCTTAAAGTAAACAATTATTATGTTGTTAAAACTGCAAGAGCCCGAAACGGCGAAACTTCAAAAACACGTGTTTTTATTATAACCTACGTTAGCAGACGGTAACACAAAGTATGAAACATAGAAAACTTATTGCTAGTAGGTAATTGTAATGCTTTTGGCAGTATGCGTGGAAGATGTCGGTAGAAGATAATTAGGCCGTCTATGTTAATGTCGTAATACTGAGAGTACTGGGTCTAGGTAGGTTAGCTGTCAGGCGTAGTTAAGTACAAAAATGGGAAGCATTATGGACGCCTCGTAATTGAATTGAAACCTAACCCGAAACCCCGTACTTGAGCGTATTACATAATTAATTTCACATGGCGGTAGTTGCGTTAACGTTAATCTATAGCTTACGTAGAATCTCATCGGGAATACAAAAGGCAGACATGGTAGTGTACAGAGCATTCGTAGGAATGCAGTTTGGTCCTTGGTCCTGTCAGTTGGCAGAGTTCACGGTCACGTGATTGTTGGTGTTGCCGGTGGTGACCGGAATCGTCGTGGTCGTGCGTAAGAGTTCATGGTAACGGAGAATGTGTCATTCATGTTTGAACTTGTGCTAGAAGTGCAGGTAACGGAGAACGTGTCTTCTGCTTTTCCATTTGTACTTGAGCTGATCGAGAAGGTATCATTCAAGTGTCCAGCTGAAATCAGTGCAAATGTTTCTTCGCCGAGTCTTTCAGTCTCCTCAGCGAATTGCAAACGAGTGCCCAGAAACTCGTTAACGATTTCCTGTAATATAGAAATTAAAAGGGTTCAGGTTCAGACACAGAACAGCATTGATGTGAACTTCGACTCTTTCTAACTATTCAGCTGCTTCTGAGATGATTCTTCGGATATCTGCTCGAAAGTGAGGCTCTAGTCTTGAGTAAATAAACAAGCACTAGAGCAACACCCCCGTGCAAGCATCCGCTGGAGAGGCCACGCCGACGGCCGACGTAGAAATGGTATAATGTAAAATTGCCAGATATCTCACTGCCACGGAACAACTTACATTGTACTCCGCTTTGTGCATGTTCGTAGCATGTCCAAGATGGCGAAGTATCTGGAAGAATGGTTTCATGAGCTTCATCGATCGACCCAACAAGCTCTCGGCCTTCAAACCTTCCTCGAATAAAATGCTACACTGCCGATCTCGAAAGCTCTCACGAAGTTGTAGCATCTCGTTTTCGACCTAATGAAGTCAGAAACAAATATTTAATAATCTAAGAAATTGAAATTGAGTACAGGCAGCCCATGCCCATGACTATACATTATACCTCTAAGCTGCGGATTCGAAGGTAAGCACTAAGATGCTGCGGTGCAGTTGTGATGAGTTCACGCATTTTCATAGCCTGCTGCTCGACTCGACGTTTCAGATCCTCACTCTTGTTCACAAGAAGACCAGAACGAACTCGAAGTTGATCTATTTGACGTCCCATTCTTTCAATTCCCTATAAATGAAACAATCGAATGTTGAACATGCTTGCTAAATGGTTCCATTTATGCCAATTTCTATTTGATTTCTGAATCTAACCTTGACGACTGCGGGATCCTTTGATTCAACCCGATTGGCCGATTCAAGACGAACTTCACGAGCCCGGATTTTCCACTCGGCTTCTCGAACAGCGACCATTGCTTCCCAGTATGCTCGCTCAACATTTCTTCGATCTGCAATCGCTACTTCACCTTCTGTCAATTCCTGCTCTGTGACATCGACGTGGTCAAGAGGCTCGTCAGGGTTGAGGAGGTGGACAAGCGAAGCGGACGGAGGTCTTGCAATTTCAGGGGAGTCCATGATATCTGATCGATTTGCTGCCTCTTCCTCTTGGGCCAGAAATTTCAAATAGGACGGACAAGTTGCCACAGCGCGAGCCTCAGCTAATTCTGCTGTCAATGCGTCTATCTTGGCATTCATTTCATCCACGATTTGTCCATACTGTGCGATTTGGGCTTTTACAGTTAGGAGATTCATTTTGGCCTATGAAATAATTCGGGCAAATGTTATTCACCAATTGAACTGATTTTTCAAATAATGACAATGTTGTGTATTGAATTAATTACCTGAACTTTAATTGCCTTTGCCCGATTAGCGTACCGCAGAGTATTGTACGTGTCGTCATACTGATGGTTTGAAGGCGAGATATTGGCTATCATGACTGTTTTGCAATTTCCACCCAGAGAGTCCTTCAAAATTCGAGTCAATTTTGAATCTCGATAAGGGATGTGCTTTTTTCCATCTGCGAGAGCATTGATGCAGTTTCCGAGAGCTAAGAGTGATTTGTTTATGTTGGCTCCTTCCCGAAATCTTGTTCCCTTGAATCCTGTTGCAGTTCCACGTTCTGATCCAGCGAGATCAACCATTACCAGCTTGGCACTCTTGTAGTTGTTATTGAAGTCCGTGAAGCGGGAGCGGAGAGAGATCATAACCTAAAAATCACAGCATATTTATTACGTACTCATCATTTAACATTACAGTCCAACGTCCAATAATTCCTGAAAACGGAAATTTTTTACCTGAAACACAGCATGCGATCTTGAAGACTCTGCATTGTGATCAGTGGGATGCTGAGATCGTCTCTGATTTCCGAACTCGAGCATGCTGAGTAACTGGTTTGCATCGACCGGGCGATGGGTGCTGAGGTCCTTGACATTGAGTCCATGCGCGTCTTCACAAATGTTTAGTGGACCCATGTCTTCGGTTGCGAGGAGGTCTCGAACTGTTTCATTGTAAACTTCGAGATAGGAAATAGAAATCTCGGTAAGGTAGTCATCTGCCATTTCTTTGAGGCGGTCATAGAGTTCCATAACTGTGAGAAAGGTGAGACCTGGATGGGTCTCAGTTCCTATCATTGTGTATGTTTTCCCGCTTCCAGTTGCTCCGTATGCAAAGACTGCAAATTCCAAATCCAATTAAATTAGGCTTCAGAAATACTGAATATATTACACAATTATGTACTCGATGATCGAACCTGAGCAATTGTATCCCGAGAGAATTGTGTCGATGGTAGGTCTGATTGTGTCTTCATAGATAGAATTATTTGTAGCAGTCTCATCATACACTCTATCAAAGACGAATTTAACATCTCTGTTTTGCCTCCTGGTTTGATTCACCGACTTCTGCTTTACACCATGGAAGAAAAAGTCCATTTCTGTCACTTTCGGATCAAACACGACCATTTTCGTGTCAACAGCTTGTACCACTGGGCTGAATTGTGAACAGAACGGAAGTGGTTATTATTTATTATAACTTTAGGCTAGCATTTTAAAATGTATTCAATATTTAATTTTATAGTGTAAGTACTTACAAGTTATTATTTTCATGATTTGCAAATGGCCGCACACGAACAACTACTTTGATATTGCTTCTTTGGTTGGCAGCCTCTGCGGATCTGGGAGTTCGAAGTCCTTGGCAGTATCGTTTGACTGGAACAACTGGAGTTTTGCAGCTCAGAGAACGTCTATTACTACTCATGTATGCACGGCGGAGGGCGGATCCTGGACGATTACCCCGAGGAGACACGATCAGCTTGGGGCGGCTGGGCTGCATCGTGATGCCAGGAGTTAAATAGTTGTTGTCTCGTAGATTAGTTCTGCAATACAGGTACGTACAACGAGTGCTTGTTGCAATTAATTAAGGTTCAAATAATAGTGAATCAATTGTCTTTTTTACATCTAAATTTAAAAGATGCAACGAAGGTGGTTGTACCGAAAGAATGCATGATGCATGCGTTCTGTGTTCTTCCGTACCCGTATATCACAAATCGCAAATGTGATAAAGGTCATTTGAATTTTCACGGACAACACATTTCGTCAGTTTAATTGAATAACAAAAAAAATGCTATACCATGAATACGAGCCATCGTATCCTAATCTGTCTGTCATAAGTCACACCTTTCAATTCGGAAAACTCAAACGGTAACTTTAGTTCATACATCATTTCATTATATGCATAATGTCATTCGTCATACTTGCATATTGCATTATTTCATACAGTTGACAGTCTGTGACAGTCTCAACTTTTTCATTTTTAGCGTCGGACTTAACGTAGGACGACGGGAGAACGGACTGACGGCATGGCGAGTTCCATGGTTCATATGTGCGATGATAATGCGACTTGACTTGACAGTCAAAAGTTGACAGTAGCGCACGGGCAAGGTTTTTACAACGATGAACGATGGATGATTGGCAATGGCCAACAACAAATGGTAAATGTGAATGAGGTTAGAGTTTTGAACATGAATGTCAAATGTGCGAATGCTGCATGCATGGGGGGCAGACTGTCTGACTGATGCAAGTGTGGTGTACGTATGATGTAACGCAACGTCATCAGGCGTAACTCTTTGAGTAAAGAACAATCAGCTTACCTGATGGGCTTTGTGGACAGTTGACACTTCTGAGGATGAACACTGAGGTGGGTTGAGGTCACTTAGGTGCGCAACAATGCAAATTAAATGAAAATCAAAGTTAAATGTTTTCCCTTTCCAGTTTCCGGTGTGCCGTTGTTTCGTCCCTTCACCTTTGCTTGTGCTTTGTGCGTGCGGGCTGCCGTGCGAATGACAAATTCCCTCCAGCAGCAGCATCAACGGCCCGCCAACAACAAGCAACGAACAAAGGCTACTCCATCCGAATTTACGTATACAACATGCCTTATATTTGACGCTGCAATTACTACCAGAGTAGGGTATAGAAAACCGGTAAGTTTGTTTCTCTTTCTATGGCCCCGCCTTTCTAGGGCGAGTCGAATTTATAACCAGCCGGGAGTATTTAAATCGGATACGTATCACTAAAACTCGGACGTCCGACCACCGAATTCATCAAAATAAGAACGAATCACTACAGTAGTAATTTTCGAATGCATAATCTCATTTCGAATTTAAGCTCTTACTATTGTTTAAACTAAAATTAACTAAAAATTTTTTAAAAAAACTAAATCAAATGTAATGTAAGTGTAAGCAGGCAAAAGGTAAGGTGGGGACCACTGTCCACATAGCTATGCTACCGCTTGTGCTTATTCTGGAGATTCTGGTCGTACTAGGCATTCTGCCTACATGCCCCTTCCTTATCGAGCCTGGACTCCAGGCTCAATCTGGCTTCAGGTAGATAATTCAATCAGCTTGAGCGGTGGTACGAAGATAAGACGAGAACGAGATAAGGTTTCTG
>VNWX01003392.1:0-10389 GCA_009869905.1 Ceratophysella communis | reverse complement strand
TGGTTGAAATTTTTGACCCAACTTTGACCCAGGGTCAAAGTTCCAACGGTCGTGGGTCAATGAAATTTTGTTTTTAAGAACCTTGGAAAATTATCAAAATTTTGACGTATCACTCATCCCTGTATGTGGCTTCGTTTAGGAGGAGATAGTGCTCAAGGCCACATACATACAAAGTACGATTTTATTAGTATAGATTATTTTTTGATCCCGTAAATGGGTAGTTGCACGGACGATGAACAGGAAAACGAAACAAAATAAAATGCATAATAGAACTTAAACAGAACAGTTTAAGATTAGTATAACAAATAAATGCTTTCAAAACGAGAAGCTGCTGTTGTTATGTTTATTATTAATGGGAAAATAGGAGAAACAGGAAAATAAAAAGAGAAATGTAAAACGAATATTGTTGAAGTAGTGATCAATTTTTTTGTAATACAAAAATAGAAACTTCGGTAATCGCGTACAGAATTTTAGAATATCCTACTAATATCCTATATTTGGCTTTTGACTGGCTCTCACATAAATACCTGCTAGAGCTTTTATAATGCATTCGGCGTTTTAAAATTAATTGCATTAATTGTTTTTCTACGACTGATTTGAATATTTGACTGAAAAAATGCCTTGTTTAAAGCTACCATTCGTGTTGTATGGAAACTAACGAGGGAAGTACGCCTGGTATGTATGGGCTTTTGAAACGAGAACTATGCTATGCCTGTCGATACCTTGGGTCAAAGTATCAAACTATCTGCAGTGATGAAACTGGGAAATCATAAATCTTTCATCCTTTCGAACAAATGAATCATGGGTCATATCGTATACTATGCAGTACTCGTTGTCCATCGTATGTATAATAATACATATTATTTCTCTACTTCGAAGGAAATTACGCAATCAGTGATTATTAAGTAATACTCTGTGCCTTGTTTTTTATTAGGTTTCAGAAAAATATCGACTAAGGATTAAGGATACATATCGTAATGTTATATAAGGTTATGCAATAGACCCCAACTTTTTTTAACGGCTTTATTAACATTAATTAATCGTTAATTACAATTACACGAAAAGTTGGAGAAAGAATAGAATTTTTGCCCTTGAGACGATACTAATGCCAAGTTTCCAAAAATTCTTGAATAGCTTCAGATTAATGCACATGTATTCAGTACAACAGGTACTTGGCAATTATAAGAAGTCGTACAGATCATCATCATTCTCACTGCCACTCTCTTCACTACTGTCCAAGTAATCCCAAATACTGTCGGTTTCCGACGCTTCCCCGGTGGAATTTGTGAGTCTATTCAATACGCTTGAATTTGCGTCTGGAGCAGCCATGATGGACGCTATTAACTGCTGTGCTCCAGATTCGATGTTGTCAATCGGCTCGAGTCCATTTCGGAACAAAGGTGATGCATTTGGCCCTTGGTTGATGGGGCCATATCTCTTAATTAAATTATTAGCTGTAGATGGGCCAGCGAGATCCGTGTCATTTTTATCACAGTCCCTGACTTGATTATATGAGAGCCTAAAACCAACAGTTGAGTTCAGGCCGGGATTTTGACGCAGGGCTTGAGCTTCCAGCAAATGTGACGTCTTCACACGAAGAGTGATCAGATTAGATCGGACTTTGGCTATTTGAAAATAAATTTAAATAGTTTTGATACACTGAAATCGAGCCAAACAATTATTTAACTTACCGAAAATTGGTTTGTTCTTGGTTTCGCCTGTAACTGGAGCCAATTTACCCCCGCAGAATCGGTCAAATGTTGTTTTTAGTTCCGGCTTTTTGCTTTTACTTTGCGCTGGAGGAGAAGCTGCTGTTGCTGCGGGACGACGTTTAAAAAATAAACGGCCATTTCGAGTTTTTGTTGACAAGGGTTTTCCATCAGGAATTAAAACATAATCCATTCCACAAGTGGGTGAACCGGTGCCCGACCTTGAAACAGTATTTAAAGATACATTTTCAATCATGTTTGTTTCAAGCATATTTAGACCGACCAATTTTGCAAACGCGGTTTCATCAGATCAAAGTTGCAACTTAAATACAAATGAAGTAGTTATGGCGGATAAATCAATAAATGGATATGATTTACTTCATGTAGACGTCTTTCGTGGACCTGACGCTCTTCCTCATGCTGAATTCCCCTGGTACAGCTTCATATCGAATTCCACAAACGCCCTTTGCAGGTCGAATGCAAATTTGATAATCTTGTCCGTTTAAATATCTTGAGCCCTCAAAGTTGAAGGATTTGATAATTCCTTTTTCGCCAAGAAAGTACTGGGTACAGCCTTCTGGGGCTAAATTTGGATTGAAACAAGGCATTTTTAATTATTAAACGATATTTCATAGTACCTACTTGAGAATTCGAATAATGAATTTAAAATTAACTTAGAAGTTGGATATAAATAAGAATGACACCGCAGCCGTAGCCGTGTCCAAAACTACATATGAGTTATGAGTTGTGACTTGTGACCTTTTAGAACATTAAATGTAGAACAGTCTATTTGCGTTAACCAGACTCCAAACCGGTAGGCTTCTCCGCCCACCACTGTCGTCAGCTTAAAATCCAGAAATGTCGCGTTGGTCGACCATTGTTCCAAGTGAAGGTAAACTGCGGACAGTATGTAGATATTAGTGATAAAATCGGTGTACTCAATAAAATTCAAATTTTTAGACAGCTGAAGTCAAGCTAAATATAAGCACTAACAATGCTGGTCGTTTTGTTTTCCGCACATTGGTGGTAAGCCTGTTGGCCAAAGGGCACCTTCAACTTCAAACAATTGAGACAAGCATTCACCCCGTACTGGGCGTAACATTTCCGTATCAACGAAGTCCACTCGAACCTGCAAGGAACCCAAGGAACCAACGTATTCATTGATATCAGAGCCTGATTTGGAGTCGTAAAATTGTTTAAAACAATAGCATTTTGTTCTACTTGAGTAATATTATCTTGATCCTTGACTTCAATCAACTTTGAAAATAGGTCTAATTCTGAATTAAAATATCATATCGAAATCGGTATACCAATGCTAAATGTTTCATCGATCTTACATCAAACCCATGTCAAAAAAAAGCTTGAATAACCGGAAATTACGTCGTGGATCGTTCACGCTGCAAATGACAGTATCAAATTTAGACGCTATTTATAAGGAACTCACTCACCTGACATATCTGTGGACTCGTAATGATCATTCTGAAATTGCACTCACTTCCGCTCATATCATTATCTGGATAGTTGAGGTTGACGAAGTTCACGACCAAATCTGTCCCTTCGTCGTCACACCTGTACACTGGAGTGAGTATAGAGACGAAGCTTCTTTAATTAATTATTGATTTCCGTTTTAGAAAAGACCATTTCCCTTTCCGCTCAGTTGAGTTCAATAATACTACCTTTGGGATGTGCAAATGCTCGAGATGTTCTTGATTTGGCAGTCCGAAATGACTTTAGTTCCAGAGGTTCTCTCAGAACTCCATTTTCTTCAACTGACTCGCAGAATTGTAGATGAAAGTTGAGTGTAATTAAAATGAATATTAAAATGTTTCCAGTAGGAATTAGGCGAGATTCAAGATAACCCATTATAATTAGCTAGAGAGACTATTGGAATTGAACTGAGCTCAATCTTCTGAGATGAACAACCAGTATTCCGAAAATAAAAACATTTAGCGAGAACGTACGGTGAAACAACAACGGGAACAGAACAAGCATCAACCTTTCTGGCGTGTATTTTATTGTTACCTACTTCAAAAGAATCAAGAGCATCCTGCTGATGTCGCACGGCAGAACAAATTGAGCAGGTTCAAAAATGTTACACAACGCTTAATTTACGTAAAGATGTTTCACGTTTCGTTGTCATGTAATGCATGGCTTATTTTTGTCTCAAAAAGTTATTCTACGCCGTTTCCGCTGCTGCCATATTCAAAACGCTATAATTACCAAACGGTATGCAAACTTTTAGATTTTTTTGGTATAAATATGTAAGCAGGCAAAAGGTAAGGTTGGGACCACTGTCCACATAGCTATGCTGCCTCTTGTGCTTATTCTGAAGATTCTAGTCGTACTAGGCATACTGCCTACAAAATAATTGAGTGTACTGTAAACCGAATGCTTTTATGGCAAATTTTCCGCTACAAACTGTCGCGCTACCACTGCATGGCTCCACGTATTTAGTCGAATCAGGGTGGACTTTGTAAAACATGCTCGCTGTGTCTGTGAATGAACTCCCAATTTTATGTTCCGTGATTTTGATGACAGGAACCACCTCATGATCATGATTCGGATACAACCTGCTTCTACGAATCTGTCGCAAAACCCGTTAATGCAAAAAAAAAGTTTTAAAATAGATGCAGGTTCAAGCTTCAAGCCCGTTGTCTTTCACCTGACCCCGATTCAGTAAAGTCCTTAAAAGCGTCACCCAGAATGATACAATATCTTTCAAAATAAGAAACTGAAACCGGCAGAAATATTATTTGTGCTTATTTTATTTGAACCGAATCGTTTTCTAGCATTGTCCATTGCAGATTTTCATTGACAATCTAACGGTAAAATTTCTTCAGTGGGCTAAGGATAATGATAGCGATAACGCGTGAATTATACTTTCAGATTTTGTGCGATAAATGAAAAAATGTGCTCTCCTGCACTAAAGAAAACCCATTGGCTTTGCATTGAATATAAAAGGGTTCGTGAAAATGGCATATTCAATTTCTTCATTTTACGGGAAAACTCCCTTGCATTGTCATGCAGATTACGGATTTCACTCTTTTTGCCTCTGAAAGCTAAGCGGAGCTGCCACCAGCAAGGAGTTGCAAAAAAGTTTTTCTATTAAAATACACCAATAAGTAGGCATAACACGGGAATCCAGTCCGTCCAGATCGGTAAATCCATCCCATTATGTGATGTAGGAAATAGTCCATATCAAGTACGTTTTTTATTTTGATTTAAAGTCGATGCTTAGGAAAGCCATCTGTGATATTCTTGCACACAATATTGTAAGAATTTGTATTTATGCGGATTTAGTAGATAAGTCGGTCAAAATGAGCATAATATAAAGAGGCCGATATCCCCAGAGCACTTTTAGACGGATGATTCGTAAATAATAATTTGAATGAGGCGAGGTTCATCAGACTCCACGACGTCCATATCAAATCCATCTTCATTCTCCCAAAACTTCTTCCAAATGCTTCCTTCTCGCTGTTTCATTTTACCAGAGCTCATGGCCAAGGCTTTCTTTAAATCTTTCAAGTCCTTCAGAACGTTCATGTCCAAGTTCATGTTATCTCCGTACCTACCAAAACTACGCAGGATTAATTTACGCGTTGGAATCACAGATTAAATATTGCCCAAAATATGTTTCCATACTTTCTTAACGTTTCAGCTAAAGGACCAGAGAGTCCTTGAAGCCGCGTGGACAGCTCACGCATTCTTCGCCAAGAATCTGCATACTGAGTCCGTACTAATTCAATAGCTGTCGAAGTCAAGGCTAGTCCAACCAGGATGTAAAGCGTACAGAGTAGCATGAAATCTGTCTTTTCTGAGAACATAGCAACAAGTTTAAGATGTGAAAAATGCTTGCACAATTTTAAATACAGAATTAAAAATACTAATTAACTTACCAGGCACAATGTCTCCGAATCCAATCTAGAATCAAACAAATAATTATTATTTCAGGTTTAAAAACTGAGATCGTATAAACACAAGCTATATTGTTATATGTAAGGTTTCCTGGTGGTCACTCACGGTTGTCATTGTAATAAAACAAAAGTAGAACGAGGTGAAAAAAGTCCAGTCTTCTTCCCAAATCATAAATAGTCCTCCGCCAGCGGCTATATAAAGTAACAGTAATCCTACGATTGCACCAACCGTTGCAGATTTTCCTAGAAAATTACCCATGAAAATTTAAAGTTAAGGCATCTATAATTTGATAAATCATAATTGGTAATACAAAGATTCAATCGCAACAATGACATAGCATGCGCTCCGTTTAAAGCATTATTGGTGCAGGCATAAGAGTAAATTTAACTTGAAAATCTAAAACTGCATTTCTCTGAATCTACCGCTGAACCCTCATATATGTACATTTACGTAGCTCCATTCAAAAATTATAGCGCACAAAAGCTTTCTATCAGCATACTGCGGCACTAAAACGACTTTAAAATAGGAGCAATACATAACCCTTGAGTCAGACGAGTAATATAACCATGTGCCATTCTAAATTTGATGATTAGTTGATTAGCAATTAGTTTGCATAATATACGAGTTCACATCCCACAGCCACACACAAAAGCAAAGCACAATATCCTACCAAGTTTTTTACTCAATTTTGAAGACTTCGTTTTGGCTTTTTTAGGAAAATGCTTCCTAAACTTCTTCCAGGTGAATGAGACGGCGGACGCCATGAACTTTCCCAAATCCGCAATTACCGTCAACGTGAACGGAATGCCAATTAAGGCGAAGCAAATACAAAAGACGCGACCCCAGTATGTCCGAGGTGCCATGTCTCCATAACCTGTGAAAATTTTAAAATTAGCTCTTGAGGTCAATTAAATACTCCATCTTGAAATTTTGCAAAAAATGCACATTTCGAAGACCTACGCTACGGAGAGTCCCTGAACCTGAGTTAAATTGTCAGACAATTTCAGTTGCATTTCTTTTCTGTATGTGCACTTGTGCATGACAGGATATGCAATACGATCCGCACGTGTCATTGTAAAGGGAATTGACATGCCCGTCCGCCGATCAGCCTGCAAATTCGTGGCTGACAAGGCAGACCCGAGGGACAAGGAAATTCTGACATTCCTTAATTTGAAATCGTAAACCGAGCTGTTCTGCACTATGCAAACAGCTCTAGTGACAAGACAACTGAATGGTATCATCACATCTAAAGCTAGCTCTCTTTCTGTAACTCAAGAATGACTGTTTCGTAAAAGCTGTAAATTTTTTCGAGTTATATGACCCCATCAATATTTATTTTCACACCACTAGTTTTAATGCCAGTCTCACTACTCAAAAACTCCAAAAACAACTCAAAATAGAGTTGTAACTGAATCCAACTGTACCTACGTAATCAAATCCAAAATACCAGAAGCTACAAAAGTAGATACTAGTTTCTATTTTTCCAAACGGAAAGACCCTACTTGAACCACCAAAACAAAATTCGCTAACGCAATTGAATTATTGCTAGCCACGGAAAACAGATTTGAGATGTGATCGATGTGGAGCTAAAGATCGCAAAAACTGAGGCTTCCAATCCTAATATTCATTTCTATACCCAGCAACGCATCTTGTTGTTTGGTAGCCGAATTTCCAGAATAATTCTAACGGCGCTTCTATTTTGGCAAGCTTTTAATTCATACCTATAGTGGTGAGAACTGTTGAAGCAAAGAAGGCAGATCGGATGTAGTCCCAATGAGTATCTGTTTTGTTTTCAATGTATTTACGAACTCCAACGTCTAGTGTCTTTTCAATTACTAACTCGTATTCAGCGATGTAGCCTTCCAGAGTCGCATTCAGTTTGTCAACCTGCAAACATGAAATTATTCAATTAGCTCTGTGTACTCGGCTCGAACTACGTCGACAGGCTTATGAAAGTCTGAAATATTTTACCAGAACGATGCCTTAGTTTTACATAGCTTATCTAATTGTGAATTTGTTTTAAATAGTAACCGGGTATTACGCAAAGTAAAAAAAACCTGTGCTAAGTGAACTTACCCCGGTCATTATGGCGATAGTCAAATTAGTCCTTCCAGATATTAAAGTTTTTCTGATATCATCCTTTGTTTCAATTTCATGGGGATGCTCCAGTTTCTGGAACACCTGTTAGAAAATCAAAAGACAAGGCTATAGGCATGGCATAGAGTTAGCACATCCCAGTAAACCAGGCTCATAGTCCTGTACCTACTTCTAATTATTTTTAAATTTTTAATAACCCAGATTCCTACACCGGTATTCCCATATTACATGAATATTTGCATGCACGCAACTCGGTTGTAAAATTTTATACGGCGTGCTCTGTTCAGCAGCATCAGGCAATCCATGCATTCCAGTGCTTTAATAAACCCTACTCGGGCTAAAAAGTTTCAAGGCAGATGCTACACAGTACAGCATGTTTCCAGAATGTCACTATATCCCTTCCACATCCGTGTTCATTTGTCAGCATTTAATTTGTCTAATGACAAATGCGTTGTGTAATCCGGTTGTAACTAAGGCCAGTTAACCGACAAACCTACTTTCTAAATTAAAACGAACCAAGTGCTAACCTCGGATAATCGAAGCCCTTTCTGGACAGACAGACCTAGGTAGTAATGAAAATACGAGATATCGCGACTCAAATATCATAAAAACGTCCCAACATGCCTTCTCACTTATTAGGATAGGTTGGATAATGCAACAATGCATTTTATGTGACACATTTAATGTCCAAATACGCGAAAGCAGACAAGCAAATATTTATGTGTTGCAAGGACAAGTCATAAAGAAACCTGAGTTAGCATTTACTGTGCAGACACAATAGAAACCATAAATAGATGGGAGCCCAGTTAAAATGTTGGACTGGACGTGTGTTTCCTGCATCAGGAAGGGCGTCACCTCCTATTTCAAATAAATATCTTGATACAGTAACGAGCTTGGATACCGGTACATCAGAATAGACCGAAGAAGCTTCACTTGCTTCACAGAATCAGAACGCGTAATGCGACAGGTTTGTCGCTGTAAATCAGCCTGAAATTAAGACTGATCTACGCATTGTGCAGGCTTATTTGACAGCCAAGACAAATTCTAGATAAATTAGCAATAAACTCTGAGCGCTGCGGAAGTTAGCATCTCTCCGGCTTAATACAGATATATGCTCCGAAAAAAAGTGAAACAAATTGACATATTTAAAGAATTAAGGTCAGCGGAAAACGATCTAAAACTTCCGCCCTAAACCGTTTCCGATTCAGATTGAGTGGGTTAAAGCTATACTTTATGGCAGAACATGAACTGAAATTGTGATGTAATTTACAGAAGTAGCTTCTAATATGATCCCATTATATCATAAAGCGTGGTATTTTACGCCCGATGCAAAGGTACATACTGCTCAGAGTCCAGTGCTCCCAAGACTGCGGAAGCCTCTGACTCTCCGTTACTTAGTATTATGAAAGTGTAATGCTGATAAATGATTATAGGTCTTTTCTGCTTGGCGGATCAAGATCAGGAGAAAGTGTGTTGGAGGAACATGTGTAGCCGACTAGATTACAAGATAGCGAAACTACCCTCCTGTTCCAACTGTAAACACTCAAGTGAAAAGCGTGGAATGAGACGGCTTCCTGTCCGGAACTCGAGCTCTACCTTATCCCGAATAAGAAAATCATTCATTCATGAAGAAGAAAGTGCCTTATTGGAAACATATTGCTATCTAAAACCCTTTGGCTCCTCATATCACATTTCCGCGTTCTGAGCTCGTTGCATCTACCTATCAAAATGCAATGGAATGATTTTTAGCGATTGCAAGAGAAGATCAGATTAGTAATACCTAGGTATAAATATATCAACTGTTCATCGTAAAATTAGGCCACGGAATCCGGTCTTTTTCTGGTGCCCGGATTTAGTTTCTAAAGACTTTCGTTTTTATCGGTAGGTACCTTAAGTTCTTGCGGAAGTCAAAATCAAAAAACCGGCATTAGCTTCAGAGGCCACCACTCTTTTAAGGTGTTCAAAATCTTGATGCGCAAAGCTCAATGCTACGCTTAAGTAAGGCATGATTTATAGCACATTCGAATATCAGATTTGCAACATAAGAAAAACGTTGCATAAATTTTAAGACGCACAAGCGCAAATTCAGGATAATTAAAAACTCATAACAAAGAAAAACGTATTGTGTCTATGAAACGGTAGAGCATTCAAACCTTTAAACAATACCATGATTTTACTGTAACGCGCTTCATGTATCAAGCATCAAACTGTTGTCCATGCTCCAGTGCCAAGTGGGCTGTTTGCCGTCAAAATAAATATTTAAACAACAGCCGTAGTTTGTATAACCTCAACACGGCGACAAAAGACGAAGATGAATTTCCTCAATGTCATAGAACTATGTTTAGCATATAGCACATAAGCTTGAAACCTCAAGGATATACTAATTGTAAGACAGGTTAGCCTATTGGAATTCTAAAGCGCTCTTGCTGTGTTTGAAACTGGGCACTTTCAAGCAATTCAAAATTTCTAATAGAAATGGTTAAACACGACAGTTCACCGAGTGGCGTTTCGTTTTCTGCATTCCATAAATGACTCAGAACACTACTACGGTAAATTCCATTGGTTCTTGACGCCGAAACTTAAAGCTACAGCACAATGGAATACTAGTTTCAACCACTACTATGGTTATGCGGAACTACGTGAGAACTATGGGTGTATTTTGGTGATG
>VNWX01003391.1:0-10390 GCA_009869905.1 Ceratophysella communis | reverse complement strand
ATCCTGCATTGCAAGATTAGAATTTTGAAATCTGAATTCAACGGAAATATGTAAATTCATGACGTGGACTAGCTTGTTCAAGGAAAACAGCATTCAAATCAAATACGAATTCGAACTTCGAATCCTATCAACTCTGAAACGCATGAATTATTCATTTAAACTTTAATCTAAACTTTCTTAAAAAACAAAATCCTACTCGTGGTAAAATGTTATTTGGGGTGCATCTATATAAAGCATCCAATAAAATGCTTACTTAGGGGTCAATAATGGTCATTTTCTTAAAAAGCACAGCTATGGTGCTTCGGAATTCGGCTATGGCTCTAATTGCTTATTGTACTGCACGTCCTAAGTTGCATACAATAACAACGGAAAGGAAGAACCATTCAGAATTCAAAATAAGGCCAAGAGGCAATGCAATAATGCCAGGTAAGGGAAAAAAGGCACTAATGGTAATTGTCATACATTCACATTTGAGATCCACTGGTTGACTGACTTGCACAGCAAGTACTCCACGTTTTTTTCTTCTTTTCCAAGCTTCGCCATAAATTGTACAACAGAGTAGAGCAGAGAGCAGCGGATACTTTGGCAGGAGCTGGGGGTTTCATTTCAGCTGCTCTCTCGCTCCTCGGTTTTGTTCAATTTCCTTCATTTTCTCCGGCTACGGTCTATTCAGCCTCGGCCAATTCGGGTCGATCCGAATTCGAAAATACAGCACTCGATTTCTGTGAGGAACTCTTCAAATCTTAAGATTAGTTGCTATTTTAATGATGATCGAAACTTCAAATTCGAGTTAAAATATTGAAGTTAGAGGGGAGAAAGTCATGAGAATCTTGCGGGCATTGTATCTTGTATCGTAAAAATTAAGGGTCCTGACCTTTGGTAACTCACCAAGATTGTAGTTTAATTTCGAATTCGCAAACAGGTTGAGTTAACATAAAGCATGGATTGTGCAATGTTTAGGTATCGCATAATCTCTAGATGTAGGTTGAGTGAAAGTAAGGACTTTCTCCAGCATGGTTTGAATGAAAGCATGTCGAAAACGCAAGCCGCAGGTTGAGATAAAGCTCACAATTTCTTGCAACTGCTATTGAGACGATAATTCAAGCCAATTTTCTGTCTACTCTACTAGACTTAATAAGAATTCATTAGAATAATTAAAGGCGCATCAGTGATGATGGAAATTTGATATGATCTGAAGCTGAGATAAAGCTCTATATTTGCCGACTGACCCATCTAAAGCGCGTCATTTCCTTAAGCAGCTAATGGGATCAAGCGCGTTTATCTCTACAGTCCATGAGATCAAGCGCGACATATCCCTCTGTAGCTGAGATAAAGCGCGACATCTTCTCTGTTAATGTTTAGAGAAAACGCAAGATTTCCCCTGTAGACATTAAGATAAAGTGCGACCTTTCTCCAGATAAAGCGCGACATTTCTCCTGAGCTATTGAGATTGAGATAAAGCGCAACCTTTCGTACGAGACCCGAAATCCAGAGAATCGTTTTCTTCGGACTCCCCGACGAATTCTCTTTGTAGTGAGAACATTATTTGGCATTGGGAAGAAGGGGCGAGACGTTGAATTCCTGCCACTTCTTCCTTCACCAAGCTTCTCTCTGTATTGTGCACTCATCAAACCGTGTCCTGGGTGTAAAAAGTAGAAGACAAGAGACCTGCCTCAGCATTTACCCTATTACAGACAATAGCTTGGAGACTTTAGGATTGTGAGCCGCACTTTGAACAATGCCAAGTTGTATACTGTAAAGCTACTCCGATTCATGCGAAACCCAGATATGTCAACTCTTCTAAAGTTAGGGTGCCGTGTCAATGTGACAAAAAGGTTCGTACATTATGCAAACATGTAGTTTTTTTTTAACGAAATGCGAAGTTTAACTACGTTCTGTTATATTTACGAATCGAATTGGAATTTCAGTTTACGATACTAATACACTAATATAGGCAGAACTTTACAATTACAGTGTTTGTACAGATTTCATAAAATTCCTTAGGTATCCATACATTATCAACTCATTCCGCGTGACTACAGCATGGATTGACTTGAACTTGAATTGCTGTATGTTGAACAGGATTTGAAATAAATGATTAACATGGAGTTTATAGTGGGACTGGGTTTCTCTGTGAAATGAGTTGTGGCAAGTCCTTGGTCTTCCATAAGACGCTGTCACCGGCATCTGGATTGTACCCGTATGCATACCGCAGTGACGGAACCTGGAAATGCGGAATTCAAAAAGTTAAAGAAACACGATCAAACCGATTTAAGTTTAACTTAAATCACGTCCTTTAAATTATCGACAAACCCATTCACAAACAGATTTTATAATTTATCATTTTATATTCCACTAATAAGTGGAAGTTTTAAAATAAGGGTTATAAAAAAAATGTTATTAAGCCGGACAAAAAACGCACCTTTTCTTCAATTAACTCTTGCCAAATCTTCTTGTCATCAAGGTCATCACATAGCCCATCACAAGGCAGGTAGTCCACATTGTGCATGACCTTCATCATTTCACTGTACTTCCAGTTCGTGTATCTGAAATACAAATCCGGAATTCCATTAAAACGAGATGAATATTTATGTAGATGTTCATAGGAGAATAATTTTGGCAGTAAAGACATATACATAGTCTTCTTAATTTAATTCTTACGTCCAACGGTTCTCTGCTCGCATATCGTCATCTCGAACTCTCCAATCCTTCATTTTCTCGTTATGAATATCTTCTTCAAATGAATCAAAATTAATTCGCTCAATATCCTCAATTACGACCTCAGGATCTCCTTTGCGACTCCAGTCATAAACGAGAACCTCAGCATGCGTTTCAATGTCTCGAAGGAATTTGAGCTTGTAAGCCTCTTCCATTGTTTCAAGGAACAGAGGAGTTATGGTCTTCTCTTCTCCTTCACCACGTTTTTTCAGGTTGGCAGTGACGACGTCCACAGGGGAATCCAAATAGACGACTAGATGAGGCTTCAGTATTAGCTTCATGAAACCGTCGTAGTATTGGTAATATGTTTTGTAAGCTGCACAGGAAGGTATGAAATCAATAAGTACAGGATAATTAAATTAAACTTATATGGGCAGGGCTTTGATTTGAAGTTCAAACTTGCCTGTTTTATCTATGTATCCACATTTATACATGGCTTCAATAAAGACAAAGTCACTGTAAGGACTACGATCCATGATGATTCCCTGACCGGTGTTGTAGAGATGGGCGAGAGCATCCATGTATTGATCAGTTCTCAGTTGAACTTTGCTGATTTGTAAGAAGATGGATTTCTTATCTTTTGGTTCCTACATCATACAAATACTCATTATAAACTTAGAAATTGTTAATTGCTTTTGTTTCAAATTAATATTAAGATTAAGTGCTACAGGTACGGGATGTTAACTTACTCTAATGAATCGCTTCTCATCATATGTTCTCATACTCTTTGGTACTTCAGTATCCAACGACCGTAGATCAAATCCGTACGGATTGACATAAACCATGTCCATCATGGCCATTGGGAAGTACTCCATTTCAAATTCCTCTGCCAGAGCTTTGGCTAATTCTGTTTTCCCAGATGCTGGAGGACCTTCGATAAATACTACTTTCGTGTTATCATCGAATCGTTTCTCAGTTCCATCAATGAAAGTATGCCACCCGTTGTAGCCTCTTGCTGCAAGGTAAAAATACATAAATATATTCAAAATAATAGACTAACACAGCAGCAACACATTTCATGCGAAAACTTCAGCAAAGAAAGACCGTGTAATATGGAGTTTTAAATGCAGAAGAATTGTAAAAGCGTAGGTTTGACGTTGTAGGTTAAGGTAAGATTGGCGATAGGTCAATCGGTCAATGGTCCAGTTTAAAAAATAGTAATTTTTTTTAGTGAATAACTGATTTGACCAGTATAAATAAATCCTGAATAAATGATAAATCCACTTACTCTTATACGGCCAAGGCGCAGGGCGAAATTTGTCCTCGGTCCTCAGTGTCTTCCCGGAAATGCTGGCAACTTGGATGGCGAATACATTAGTCCTGGGTGTCAAGAGTTGACCTCGCTTCAGAAGCCGACCTCCAAGTCTGAGCGAGGCCGAACTCATCTTGTTCTAATCACAATTAAAATTAATTTCGAAGAAATTAAAAAAAAACAGCAGCCCTATTTAGGTTGTGATTCCTTTCGAATTTCCCTCTGTCCAATGGAGATCGATCACAATATAGCGTACTGTACTTACCGGCTTTTATGCTATAGTTTGTTACAAAGCTTAGCTTAGATTTATACGGCAAGATTTATTCAGGGTTGTGTCCAACTCCATCATGTACTGTGAGCCGTGCTTCAGTCTGTCTGCCTCTGTTTCTGGCATTCCTGAATTCTGCGCTGAGCTGAGCTTCGGTTTCCGGAATTATTTTTGGCCTGTCGCTGTCACCTGTTATTCTTTGTCCACTTGTTGTGACACGCTGACCTGACTGACACACATTCAATTTGGATTTGAACTGACAAGGCGGAGGACGTATCAGTACTGTCGCCTGTAGTCTAAAATCGGGTGAGTCATCATTCCAATTTCCAATTGATAACAGAATATTCGTTATTCGTTATCCTTATACATTAATTAACAGATGACAGAAACAGTATGCCTAATATAATTTGCTATTTTATGATGGTTTATTTATGTGTTACGAATTTGACACCTAACCTGTATTCCGTTAGAATAGGTAAATCACAATCGTTGTTTCATTGCAGACGTAGACTACATAGAAGTTTTGCGTCTGGAGTCGTCGAGTTATTTGAACACTACTCCGTGATTCGTGATGTCTGGGGACAATGAGAAAGTATCGGATACCGCAGAGCCTGCGCCAGGTTCTTCTGCTGAAACAGTTGCGGAAGGTGTGGAATTAGAGGTTGAAGTGGACTCATTTGTAGGTAATGTCAAATCTCAATGTCTAATGTCTTGTGTAAATGTCATCTCATTAAAATATTTTGAATTACTTATTCAATTTTTTGTACATTATTTGTATTCAGCAAATGCGAACATACCAGCATTTCCTTCTGCGAACGGTCATGTAAGAAGAAATTCCGATACCGAATCTCTGGAATCAGTGGAAAGCCCTGCTGCTAACGAAGAAGAAGTTGCGAGATTGAATACAGAAATTCTTGATCCAGATGCAATTGACGTGGATTTAAACCACGCTCGATTAGGCAAAATCGAGAATCTTGAAGCTCTTACTTGTGTCGAAACCTTATCACTTCGTTGGAACTTCATCAAAAAATTGGAGAACTTGAGCACACTTACAACGCTTCGTGAAATAGAATTCTACGATAACCAACTCACTGTTATTGAAAACTTAGATGCGCTTGTCAACCTCCAGTAAGAATTTCTTATAATTTCGATTCTTTATCGTATAAGTTACTAATTTTAATCATAGGTCCGTCTCTGCTCGCTCTAATATATGTATGTACTTTTCCAAATTGTAGACTTCTGGATTTGTCATTCAACCGTATTAGAAAGATTCAGAATATTGGTCATTTGAAGCAACTCAAGAAATTGTTTCTCTGTGCCAACAAAATTACGAAAATAGAGAACTTGGAGGAGTTGGAAGGCTTGGAGCTTCTGGAATTGGGTGATAACAAGCTTCGGGTACTTCAGAATACGAAATATGAATATGAATGTAGATCACAATCACACATCTTACGTTTGCCTCAATCGCATTACTTATATGGACTCATTCTTTGTTATTTCAGACCATTGAGAACCTTGAAAAGCTAACAAATCTCAAAGAGTTCTACATTGGGAAGAACAAAATTACTGCCATCAAGAACTTGGAGTCTCTTACCAACTTAGAGATTCTGAGTCTACAGAGTAATCGTATTACGAAGTTGGAAGGTCTTGACACTTTAGTAAAATTGGAACAGCTCTATGTCTCAAGTAATGGAATCGTTGATATTGAAGGATTAGATAAACTTGTTAATTTGGAGACCCTTGATCTCGCTGCTAATAAAATCACGGATATCAAGAATTTGGAAGATTTGGTCAAGTTGGAAGAATTCTGGGTACGATAACAGTTCCAATAATTTATATTCTTTACTTATTATTTATGTTATGTCCATAGATCTTATACGTACTTTTATTTCCAATTGATTTACTTTCAGATTAACGACAACCAAATCAGTGATTGGAATCAATTGGAAAATCTGAAGAATAATCCGATCAAAACGATTTATCTCGAGCGAAATGTTCTTGGAAACGGAGGACAAGATCCAACGTACCGTCGAAAGGTTAAATTGGCAATACCTTCGGTCACACAGATTGATGCCACGTTGTGTCGGCAGTAAAACAGCCAATAACCTGACCTGACTAGACTGTCTGTTAGTATTTAGTTCTATCTTACAATTTACTTTACTGTTCCATTCCACCGATCAGTGGCTCTCTTAGATGAGAATCTAAACCCCCCATATTGAAATACACAATGTTTTTTGTTTCACGGTTGTTTAACGTTACAATACTAACTGGTTACCTCTTATTACCTAAATGAGTTTACTTGAGTCCATCCAGCATTCAGATCCAGACCGGTTCAAAGCTAAAGATTAGTAAAAATGTATTGAAGCTCGATACTCTAACTTATTCATTATTCATATCTTTCAAGTAGTTGTATTAAATTATTACTGTATTTATCATTGAATAATAAATTAACTTTTACATAATGTTTCATTCATTGTTTTTGTTTGTATAAGTATTTCGAAAAATAAGAAATTATATAAGCTGTTTGAACGACGAGCAGTAGCAACGCCTTGTTAGCATGTGAAATATGGAGCATTTTTCTGCTTGCTTGTCTTACTCTACGTCGTCTATGACTGCCTTGCCTTGGCGTGATCCCAAGATTGACTTCTAGAACTCTAGTTCTAACATATGGACTAAAATGTCACTTTTATTTTCAATCATAACTCTTATCCACGAGATGAAAGTGACAAGATGAGAAGCTGTACGGACGGAACGACGAGCAGATTTGAATCCAGGACTTCTATTTCTAGCATTTTCATTAATCATCCCTGTCATCTGTCTCTTCCTTTTAACTCCAATTATGCTGCCAATATTTCTTTCCAGTACTGCACACAAGTGTCTTAGTCTTAGATTTAGAATTTAATTTTGGCTCTAATTCCTAGAGGTGCAGGAAGCAGTAAATACTTAGGTAAAATATGCAAATAATTAATTGCATTGGCTAATTGCTAATTCTGCAATGGGATGAAACCCACCGTAGCAGCCGTTTTTCTACATTTATTTTCAATAGTATGATTTCATGCCATTTTTATAGCTTTGGATTCTTTTAATCAATATTTAACTTCCTTTCCATGAGATAAGCGGGCTTCATTGCAGCATGTGTCAATATTGGGTACATTCTACAGCTGCAACTTGTCAGTAATCCCAATGCATTCTCGTTGAACTGGATTAAACACTGGCTTTAGCATTTATACTGGGCTTTCCTCTGGTCTATAAATTCTTTTCTTAAATATGACGACAGTTTCCGGGGAATGATTGTATAGTTTCATGCTAATTGCAGCGGAATTCGTATACTAACCCGCATAACCCAGTCCAGTGCATTAAGAGTTATTCAACGGAGTGGTTTGTGGTTTTCTTCATAAGCCAGCCAAGAATTCGCGATTTAAATTCAGAAACTCAAGGAAAGGTAACTAACTAACTCTAAAATTCGATTTCTTTTCAATTAACTACAATTCTTTAACTCGCTGGCGTTTTATTGTGCTGTCACCTGTGACCGAATTAAATAACTTTTTCGAAATGAGTGACCGTGACATGGACAGCATTTCTCTACGATCCGTAGCCGGATGCAAGCCGGTAACGAAGCCATCTTCACTCCGACTTTCACTGGAAAAATATCTTCATTTTAAGAAGTCAGGATCCATGACCCCGGAGGAGATGAGCCCTGTAAGAAGCCATGCAGATCGGTCAAGGCTTCTACGGGAAAGACGCCCAATGTCCAGTTTCTCGGATTTCGGAAGGGTCACATCTCCAGGAACAGATTGGTAAGCCACAGCTACTCATATTTTATTCTTATGTACTCTGGATATGCTAAGTTTTTTCACACGAACTTAGTTCGTAATTCGAAACCCGAATAGCATATTTCTTTCTCTATCATTAAACGCACATATTTCTTTACTACCTTGGCCCAAAGCAAAAATTCTGGATCCTTAGGTTTGAGAAACGGTAAACATTCTTTTGATCTCCTGAGAATTCTGAGTTCAAGATGTTTAGGTAGCTGTACGCTGAAATGCAGAACATGCAAAACGCCAAAACGCTTGTTAATTTTCCCTTACACTTTCTGGGTCAGCGTCAGACAGATGCTTCATTTCAGCATTCAGCGTTTCGCTTAATTAAAACTTCAAAGAGGGAACGGAACATTAGGATTTACATTTCAACACTAAAATGCGAAATATTCTTCTGACTTTTGGCCTTCTTACTACTACAGAACTTCTCATTATACACACGAAATATCTGAAGAACTCGTAGCAGCAGTCAGACGAGGCATTTGAGCATTTGTGTCAGAAAAACAAGCATAAAAATGAAAATGGAAAAGGCATTAAAAATTAAACCTTCGGTTCAAGCTATTGTATCGAATAACAGAGTCNAGTCAGACGAGGCATTTGAGCATTTGTGTCAGAAAAACAAGCATAAAAATGAAAATGGAAAAGGCATTAAAAATTAAACCTTCGGTTCAAGCTATTGTATCGAATAACAGAGTCTAACTTTATGTGAACTTCTACATAGTATGTTCGCATTCACGCAATTTTCTGGCTTTCCGCTGGGCTGCTACATATTAAATTACTCTGTAACACAAGTTCCTGGCTTGGCCTTTGCCTTGTGGTTTTCCGTTGGCGATTGGAGAGGCACCAAAACCAACAAAAATGGACTGATTATATTTAACACTAAACAATAATAGGTTAAAGTAGGGCACAGTTTACACAGGGATAATTGAATTAGAATGGTTCGCAGTCTTTGTTTCTGATTCCTGATTTTAGATGCTCCGAATTGAGAGACAATCAATTCCATTGGAATTACGAACCTGAAACGCGTCAGTACCTCATCTAAAAGCACGCTTGGTTATTTTTATATATTCATGGTTTCATATGTTTTCAATTGGCATCTGGCGTGGGCTCATATCTAAAGGCACGCCGGATTATTTTTATATATTCATGGTTTCATATATTTTCAATTGGCATCTGGCGTGGGCTCATAAATCTATGCTGCGATATGCAATAGCATGCAAGTTGGAAATATTGTGAAATAAGACCTACTTCTGAAGATTCGATTTTGGAACTGACTGACGAGTGTCTCATCCCATTCAGGATGATAAACTTTATGGCTTTATTCGTGTTTATTGAGAAGCGTCGAGTCTTTGATGAGATTCACTAATTGAATTCGAGGATCTCTTTAAGTACATACTTAATGCATGCACACAGCATAACTATTGGCACGCCAAAGCAGTAACTGCATTTAGCATTTAGATGTGTATACTCGTGTTACGTAGGAAATACAGATGAAAATCAGCGTCATCCGCCACTGTGAATCATGACATTTGATCGTGAATCGTTGGAGACATTCCGTCGCTCATCTGTGATAATCTGACATGCACTCGTTCATTTCCTCGTCGTTATTTGCAGCTTATAACCTGACTTTCTTATTAACATCTTTATCCCTTTATGGAGCTCACATATACCTTTGTGGCTACTTCTGCTTGCTAAACGCTACTCATGCAATTACAATTACAAGGTAGTGTAATAATATTTTAAGTCATCAAAACGGAAGCCGAGTACTACTTGCAACAGAGCTTAAGATGCTGCTCGTGGCTTGGCATTTTTCATTCTCTTAATTCGTTTGAATAATTCGACGACAACTCTAGCCTAGCATTGAAAACAGCACTGAGGATTTAAAAAAATTCTGATCAGGCAATACAATTTCACAGATTGCTTCTGCATTTCTGAACACATTAAACTTTGATGAGCGCGTCCTACCTTCCAATCTGATTTATTAAAATTATAGACAGCATATAAATTGCATTTTGAGTATTTTAATGAATAGCGCCAAACTGTTATCAATATTCAGAATGTATATCGTTCGTATTGCGTTTATAGTACCTAATCCTGTATCGCAAATCAAATAACCACTGTATACCACTGTTTTCAATCCAAAATTAATTATACATTGTTTAAGTCTTAAGTCGCATTCTAAATTCTAATTGCCGGATCCAACTCCAATTCAACCATATCAGAATATTCAATGAATTGAGTTACTCGCTCGGGAAATTGAGCTCAAACCGCAAAAACGAAACGACCTCACAGAGTTGACAAACAAACACTTGGTGAAATACGATTAAGGCCTGG
>VNWX01003390.1:0-10390 GCA_009869905.1 Ceratophysella communis | reverse complement strand
AGCCCGCGCCAACGCTACGGCTCAAACGCACACAATAATAGCTCTCAAGTATTTCTGAAAGGCGAAATACAAGCCAAGACGCTACTGCGGGGTTGAGTCTCACGGTGCTGCTGCTCTCCGGTTTCTCTAGACGCTGCGCTGTAAACATAACAGGAAGGAAGCTCGATATGCACTTTTCTGCCACCCATCTCTTAAGGATCGGGAGCTGAAAGATTTAGTCAAAAGAACCCATGAGTAGCGGGGATTAGGTTAAGAGGATAGGTTAGTGGCTGTAAACTATATGACTCTGTATATGAACAATATTAAATATTTATTATATATGCCTTACTTTTAGTTAATCACTCAGACCAAATTTCATCAACTTTAAACTAAGCAAATTGTCAGAATCAGACACAACAGCTAAAACGTACACTGTAAATCTGCAAGGGACCCATGGGTTTTTACCCAAAAGGGACTTTAAGCCTGTCTAAAAAAAATTTTTTAAAAAATAGGCACTTTAGTTGTAGCGGGTTTTCTAGGCCTTACATCTAGCATCAGGAGAGGAGGGGTTGGCAGGGGAGAGTCGAGAGAGGTGGGAGATTAGAGGCGGTAGAATCTATATAAATCGTACAAGTGAGCAAGCTGCCGGCGCGAAGCGCCGGCAGCTTAAAATTAAAAAAATTGGTGCGACGAAAAATTATACACCAAAAGGTGAATAGGATTTGTACAAATCAAAGGAGCAAATTGCCGGCGCGAAGCGCCGGCACCTGGCAAATTAAAAAAAATTGTAAAGCTGCCGGCGCTGGCTGCTTGCTGATCAATATGTTAATAACCAAAGATGTAAACAGGTCAGTGAGCAAATGCATAACTGGTATAAGTCCATGTAATGAATAATGTCTAAATCAGTTAAACGCATACGGGTTATACTGATACTGATACCTAAATTTAACATTCTAAATCCTATAAATAAACAAAGTATTATATAACTCGATTACACACTTGTTGACAAACTGCAAAGACCCCAATAAATAAAATCGCGAAGCAACAATTTTATTTTAATTAGTGTTGGTTCCGATTCATATAAACCTGAAAACAATTTTATCTAACGGATTGCAATGTTTTTGATGTAATTCATTTTTGTTCCGGTTCATGCGAGCCGAGAATCCAATCAACGATCGGGAATCACTCTAGTAAATAATACCAACAACTAATTTAGTTTAGTCAAATCCAGCTGCGTCAAGTCCTGAAAATCAAAGAGGTGAAGAGTTATTGAAAAATATCGTGAAATTATTATGGTCCAAGTTTTGTTTAAAAAAGTACCGGACTGCAATTGAAAAAGATTTGTTTTAATAGTGAGAACCACGATGCTATGTGATATTGGCTACTATTGTAATAGGTCGGGTGGCTTCTATAACTTCCCGATGATTCCACTCTGTATTGGTATCGCTCACTATAACTTAACGTAAAAGTTGAAAAAGAAAACAGTGTTTCGCATAAAGTCCATTATTTATGGAAACGTTTACGGTTAGCTATTTTGACTCCGTTCCCGCTAAGTGTTAATGTTCTACAAGTTTAAGCTGTAATCATATTTCACAAGTTTTTGTTTACCGCTAGATAATTAACACAAGCCAAGAGCGAATTTGTATTCAGGTCGAAAGGGATTCTGAATTCCTTATAATCAGTAGTTTTATAATTTCGGCCCTTTGCACTTGGTATTTAAATTCCACCGGTGAGTTTAAAAACCGTCACTTAAAAACTAACTCGTCATTTTGTCCCAGATTTATGTAAAATCTACTAATTTCACTAACTACTACGAAAAGAGCGATCTTTCACCTTTGAAACGGCGGATCATTCTATCTGGAATAAACCTTATTAAGGTCAGAAGCAAGGAAGTCGTAGAGCAGGTTTTGGATGGGATTTCAACACTAAAAAGAACTACCTAACAGTCCAAGCCCTAAATATATGCTAGTATAAATTTTAAAAAATTCAAGACTTACTTAAGTAATAATTATCACTTCTGAGGAGACTGTCTATTATGCCAGTATCTACTGCTTGATCGAAACAGAGGGCACCACCGAGTTCTTCAGGCAAAATGCTGGGATCCAGCCCATTGTGCAGGGACTTCAAATTGTTCCCATGAACAATATGCTGGTCGAAACAGAAAATAATAGTTTTACAACTCTTGGTGATTTCTACCATACTGTTACTGGCACAGAGGTTCCAAGCTCTATTACAGTTTTTTAATTGCCTAGAGAGCCCTACAATTACAACTGAACAATTTTAGAGTTGAGCGGTAAACAGTACAAGCGACAAGTCGCTGTACTGTTCGAAATGTTTCATCTGCTCTAACATACAACAACCGCACCACACCACGCTGACTCAAGAAGCATAGTAGCTGGGAAACAGGAGCGAGGACCTCTAATTAGAAAAGCGACTCGTTCTTTCATTTACTAAGTGGGTTGTGTACTGAAGTTGGCAATGTTAAAATCCCAGAAGTAAAAATTTCCGCTAAAGGATTTTTCTTGCGTTAAATTCATTATTTTGATTCGACATCCCGATTTTCCCCCTGAACTCCGAATCGCCCTGACAACAATAAAGACACATGAAAAGTTGGCCTTTGACCTCTAGCTAAAGCTAGAGGTGAAAGGTCAGTTTAAATTGCCTGCTTTAACTTGAAAAAATTTGAGATAAACGAAATCAAATCAATAATAAGTTTACGGAGAAAGCGAGCAACGAAAAATCATGGTTCTTAATTTTTGACAGGGCGATTTGAAGTAAGAAGAAAAACCGCATGTCAAAATAATTAATCTACCTCAGGAAATATCTAGCACTAAATATAGAGGCCTTATTTAACCCCGACCAGGTACACAACACCGTTAAGCTCATGTCTCAGCAGTTGTGCAGCAATTGTCAGAACAACTATAACTGATCTTATCGAGTCTGGAACTCCTAGGCAGGCCAGAATAATAGCATTGTCGGTAGTGAATCTTACTCTTTCCCGTATTTTCTGGCTAATGAATGGTCTGAGAATTGACATGACGATGTTAAAGAAAGTCGGCGTTCGGACTAAATGGATCTTTTTAACTCAGAACGGATAAGTACCCTGCAATAAAAAAAAAATGCTTTCAGGACTACTGGGATTAAGACTAAAATCGGTTTAAATATAATACGTAATTCATCTTAACATATAGTTTCAAATTTCAAATGAATTGTTGTTTAAATTTTTTAAACATTTAATAACATTTGACTTCGAGACATTTTTATTACCTCAAAAAATCGAAAATACTGCCTCGAGTGTGCAATAAACTGCCTGGCCTGAACCCAGCTTACACTATGGCAGTCTAAAATTATAGTTAGGCCTAACTCTTGAGCGCTCGGGGAATTTCGTAGCGCTTCATGAATAACCAGAAAATTAGATAGCTGGTATTGAGCATATGTAAATTTGGTGATGTCCCAGCTCCCTGTGTAACGCAAATCAAAATTAATAATGGTAAAAAAAAGAAAATAATGAGATTGAAAAATAGTTTTACCTGATCTATTCCAGAAAACTCTACGCCCTTCGTCTAAGCCATGCAGCAAACAAGTGTGATGCTGTTGTAAAGCTTGCAAGTTCAGGCTTGGAACTGTACAAATTTTATCATTTGGAAATACGACCTTTTTGGCATTAAAGAATCGTTTAATCTGCAAATTTAGTTGCAAACAAAATAAATGCCAAGATAGAGAACGCAAAGATGCATCATTGATAGCTTTGACTCTAACGATTACCATTTTCGCTGCCTCTTGCGTATTATATTTACGCGATCGAAGAAATGGGATTAGAAATTCATCATCCATTAAACAATTGCGGCCACCTTTCGATTCTGCGATACTATAAAATAAGACAAGTTAGGATTTTATATTATTGTATCGGTATATACAGTGATTTCGATTTACCCACCGGAGGCATTTTCCCCGGGCGAAATGGGTAAAATGGGCGAATTTGGGTGAAATTGGGCGAAATGGGAGAAATTGGGGGAAATGGTCAATTATGCGCCAAGGTTTAAATATAGCCTAAAGTTTGAGGTGCATCTGTAGTTATATTGGAACTTCGCAACAATAAGTTAAATTTTGATATTCTGACAAAAGCCACATACCAAGGCCAGCTTTATATGGGACTATAAATGAAAAACTCAAGAGCTTAAAAATGCCGTACCCAAAATTTGATTTTTTAACTTTGACAGTAATGCCGTCTGGAATTCCGGTGAAATTTCGGTTCTCGAGCTGGAAGCCATTTATAATTAATAACTTTTTAGTTTAGCTGCTGTGTCTGCTTGTGTACTTCCAGTACAATAATCAAATGATATCTAACTCTGTCTGCCAAAGCCTCGACTCCAAACCAACTGTTAGTTACTCATCGTAATTGGATGTACGGCAAATCTAAAAAGCAGCCAATCAAGCAAAAAATGCAATGAGCTGGCAAGCTGGGAAAAATTCGTAGCATGCTTTTTATCAAGATTCAGGCTCTTCATTCTTTGGGAATAAAAGTGGAAGAAGACCTTCATACGAAACTTGAAAACATTTTAATTAGGAATGAACTACAGCTGATCTTTTGAATTTAGTATAATATGTTACGATTTGTTTGTAGCAGCGGTTTAAGGGAAGGTTTGATTATGAAGCCCACAGCGCTCAGCAACAGCCCCTTATTATTCACAATGCTTTGTTTTTCTGCATAAAGAATTAGGACCAGGAACAGCGCTGGAAATAATTTATCGAGATATTCTAATTACATTCT
The DNA here is from genome assembly GCA_009869905.1 of Ceratophysella communis. NCBI lineage: Eukaryota > Metazoa > Arthropoda > Collembola > Poduromorpha > Hypogastruridae > Ceratophysella > Ceratophysella communis. Next base: position 5,640 of record VNWX01003390.1, on the reverse strand, counting down.
CATATTTATTTATATTCATGTTATACCTGTGTCTATTCCGTGAAAACCTTAATAAAGGAATTGTACAGGGTGACACGAAATGGTTTTCTTACCCCATAGCCTATACTTCCAAGTATCGCACACATGCATACAATATACCAAAGTGAAGCTAAGCTCATTGCCGATCTAACGGTACCATTTTTATTGCTATTGGGTAAAAAATAACTCCTACAAAGCGCAAAATGTGAATAAAAGTATAAAATCGTACTTTCTACTACAAGATGGAGTTATTTAAAACCCAAATTGTTTTTAAATTTTGTCAAACATTACTTGTGACACTCCTCGACTAATATTGTTAATTTTAAATCGTTTCATCCATTAGTTCAACACATGAACGCGTTAACAAGGCATTAACCCTTACGGCGCACGGCTCGACTCCCATACGGAAACCGCAAACTCAAGCGGCGCCGAGAGAAAAAAGGCCCGTCGAAGTGCGCTAAAATTTCTATCGTGCGCTGTTTAGCGGTTATTTGTAACCCAATATTGATGAAAGTGGTACCGTTAGATCGACAGCTCAGCTTTAATTTGGTATACTGCAAGTCGTAGTGCGATATTCGGAAGTATGGGCTAGGGGAGAAAACCATTTCGTGTCACCCTGTATATTTTAGGTTTTAGTCAGTTTCTTTTTCTTTTTACAGATTTTCAGATTAACTAATTTTTAATTGCTTCTATTTTCGGTATTAACTATTTGTATTTCTACGTTTGCACTATATGCTAGATCGGCTGGTGCCTGAGATTTTCGAGATTGGGAACTGGAACAGACTATAGATTAGAAACGACAGAACTGTCAATTGTCGTCCTTGTACTTTGCACAAAACTTTGTACTACATAGCAAGGGTTCCAGCCTAAAGAGCAAAAATAATAAAACAGTGTTTAAAAACACAAAGCTACCTCCGTGTACGCCGTATCAACTATAAAACAATACAATTTTCACAACAGAAAACTTTTAATTAATTAAATTTCTATGTCCTAACGAATGCCCAATTTAAATTCCGTGAATTACAATATTAAATGATCCAGATGATTAAGTAAATATTGTAGCTAAAACTTATGTAAATCCCGTAAGCCACGGGGCAAACATAAGGAGTTAATCGATTACCGTTTCAATGAATTGGGCCTTGGTGGACAGGTAAATTTTAATTAATTGAAAATTTTCTGTTGTGAAAGTTTTAAAGTTTTATAGTTTAGATGGCGTTCACGGAGGTAGGTTTGTGTTTTTAAACAGATTTATTTTAAGGTTTTTGAGTGAATTTTTTTAGTTCTTTGTAGGAATTAAAATGTAAAATCTAAAATCTTGATTCCAAATTACTTGGTCCTTTCCTAGGTAATTTACACCCAGTAAGGTGATGCAAGTTGCAGCTACACACAATCCATACATTGCATAACATAAAAAATATATACTAATTTTAACCTTGGTCAAAGGTCAAGGGTCAAGGGGTAAAAAATGTTGACATACTTCGTTAGAGTGATATTATCTGATGTTAGAATAAAGTGGGGCTAAATTCAGCAGAGCTTAAGTACAAATACCAATGATTTATTAAGTAAATTAAGTCGTATTTATAGCAAACAAGCAAAAAGGAGAAAAACATTGCTTAAATGGCATAACAAGACAGTGGCCTTATAAATGTAACTCGAACTTGTCTGCATATTCCAGACGTAGTATGAATATCTCAAGTCAGCTATCGTTCATGACAGAACTGTTCGTAGTAACAGAGCTGAAATACCTAGCCAGGCATTTACCTAGAACATGAGCTAAGCTTGTACAATCAACTTTGTACAATCAAATGCAATATTCTAACATCTGGATTTAAGATACCACACATCGAATTTTGTCCTGCCGTTTAAGAAGTAAATAGAAGAGGCATACACTCATACACGATTTTATGAATTTAGGGTATTGAGAGTTAATAATTTAGAATACGAACTAGATCCGCTCGAATATAACAATTTCATGATACTTGGGTGCTAAAAGTGCTGCTGGATTTGCTTCTAGAGACGGCGTTGGAAGTTCTGGATTTGGAACGACTCCAAAACGTTGGAATAACCCAGTCAAGAAGAGAAAAAGTTGATCTCGGGCTAACGTCTCACCTGTAATTATAAAGCATTTAAATGCCATGATAAGTCTATTATTTGAGATAATAGCTAGTATTTGAGATAATATATGCAACGCACCCAAGCAGCCTCGTTGCCCGTAAGAAAATACAAGATGAGCTTCATTATGGCGATCGATGGTTCCGTCCGGTAAGAAAAACCTTTCTGGGCGGAATACATAAGGGTCACCCCAAACCGGGTCACGCAATGCAGCATATAAGTTTGGTATAATCATGGTGTTCTTAGGAACGAAATATCCGTCAATCATTGTGTCTTCAGTTGTATTGTGAAAGAAAGCGAGGGGGACTGCAGAGCCCCAACGCAAAACTTCCAGAATCACACATTCCAGGTAAGGTAAGCAAAAAACAGTACAAGCTATCATTCTATAAATTCCTAAAGCATCATCGATACATTTTAATTATTTCAGTAGTGCATTTAGTTAATGTAAATAACCCGTGTATACAATTCAATCCGGTAAATGGGAAAAACCCTGGTCAATCAAAGGTAAGGTTTAAAATATTAGATTTTAAGACTATTACCTTTTACGATCGCTGAGCTGTGGGAATCGTGAGTTTCCAATAGTATCGATAATTTCCTTGTAAAGCCTGTCCTGGACATTTAAATGAACGGAAAGCAAAACAAATGCCCAGTTGAGCGCTATAGTCGCCGCTTCGACGCCCGCCAGAAACAAGTCCAAAAGGCAATGATGTATATTGAGCACTTTTTTGTACAAAAAAAAATTAATTTGAATTGCATTTTTTATTTGGTTTCATAGGCTTTCTAACCTCCTTCTTTCCCAAAAAAGGCTGACTGTGGATCAGATGTCGTAAAAACCTTGTGCCAGAGAGCGTCCATTAGGTCCCGATGGTTCGAGGGGTCCATAGTGTCTTTATGTGTCGCCATGGACTTCCTTACTGCGTCAACGGCAGGTTTAATTACGCCTGCAATTGTATTGTAGCCAGAGTAGTCTGGTGCAAGCGTTCGTAGTGCATTCGTCTTACTGACCTGTCACGTATAGCAAAGATTAAGGCAGTTGCACACTATTCTTTCACGAAAATAAACAAAAAATACACAAAACTTGAGGACATACTTACGAAATTAATGCACGGAAAGTTTGTTTAAACTCTGGGTCCTTCAGGTCGAATCGTTCACCCGCACATATTTTCCATATGGAATTTATAATTGCTAAAATTATAAATTACAACAAGATAAGTAACTTGTAATGAGCTCGGCTAGCATATAAAGCTAAGAATTTAGAACATGGTTAGTATAATGTGTCATATTTCAGTGTTATGGTTCCAAACCAAAAAAAGCCAAAGGACGTCCTTAGGTGCAAGAAATTATAGAATATATAATACCAGATACCTGCATTGAACACTCCTTCTGTGTTAAAGGGTTTTCCAATCTGCTCGGCTTTCCATAATTCGATGAGCTCTTCAACTTCTTCTCGAATAATTCCTTCCATCACGTGTCCCATCCCTGTTAAATCCAAAGTCACGTAAACTTTTCACGACAAACACTCGTTGCTCTCCCCAAGCTTTGTCTGAACTCAAGATTATGCCTAGAATCATATAACAATAGGTTAGTTTTCTTATATCTTAACCGAGTTCTTTTTCTAAAGTTAGGTTAGATTGGATAGAAAAGTTCCCTGCGCAGGAGGAAATTTTTTGCATTAAACTTTTTCGCAGAGTACTGCGAACATAGCAAAGCACATTTGACCTCACCCACAAATTTCTTTTTCTGCTTAAAATCCAATACCTCTTGCCTTTCCCCCTTTAATATTTCCGTAGATCTTAAGATTTGGGCGTCCGGAGCATGAGTTTCCACTAAGATGCTTTCGAATTAATTTGTAGTCATTTATAACTACTCCACGATATGATCCAAAATCAAAGCCATAAACTCGTCCATACTTCTGACTCATGTTCATGAGGGTCTTGTGCGGTTCAGCTCCCAGTAGATGCAGGTTTCCAATTATCGGTAGTGACAGCGGGCCTACACACATGACCAATCTTACCGACTTTTGAGTAATTAGTGTTATATGAATAAATTTTACCATTCGTAGTCCCCTACCACTGTGCACCTTATCGACATTTTCTATTGATTGTTTGCCAAATTACCTGGGGGAAAAGATTTTGGTCTCAGCCGTCTAAAAGTTAACACAGCTATTACAGCAATGCTGATAAATATAAATACTAAAGGTAATTCTAGGAGCATCTTAACGATTACTTCAGCTTAAAAAATTCTTGACTGTTATTGACACAGACAGTTTTTGTCTATTTTTACGTTACGTCTAACCCTTATTTTCGTTTTTAAAGGGGTTTTATAGACTTTGATTATAAACTTAAATCAATTATGGCATACAAATTTAATTCCATCACATTCTCATCAGGCAACCCAACAACAGGTAAAATCTTCATAAAAAAAGCAACTCTTATTATTAAGTTTTATTACACCGTAATATATTTTTACTCGGTGTTATTTTTATTTGAAGCAAATTTAATTCCTAGTTTTTCCCACTGTTCTATCAGATTAGCCTAATGAAAAGCCACAAAATCATGGAAAATCCCCTACTGCAAAAGAATATTTGCGACCCTGAGAGAAATTTTAAATTTATTTATTGTACCGAATGTGCCTAAAACTTGTCGAAAGTTCACATACGATGCTTTGGATGTAATACTATTCGTCCTTAGGTAAGCGTAAAATTTGATTGACTGCAAGAGATTATAATATGTTATTTAAAAATTAAGCGAACTGAAAATAGATGTACTCGGATTAACTGAAAATAGTATTCCCATTCCCTAGTTAACGTAAGTTGTCTGATGGTAAAATCTTCACCCAAGTATCCGGTGAATTCACTAATTCTACACTGTAAATTATTTCGGAATCTACAGAGTTGGCTTATAATTATGCGTCTTTACATTCAAATTTGATAAACTTATATTTATTATACATAAAGCTGTGTTGAGAGACTTGCTTTTGCATTCACATGAAGCGTGATTTGTTAATGTGACTTTATAACCAATTTTTTATAATCTTCGCTGGGGTTGGCACGATAGGACGTATAATTTATAAAATTTCTTGCTGCTTGAATTTTGAAAAAGCCCTAATTATTCATCAGCGCCTAGGTCAGATAATAACGACAATGCTATAACTCCATACCCAGAAAAAGGTCCTTGTTTAGGCCCGGTTTGTCTTCGAATAAGATTCCTAACTGTTCATGAACAGCCGGAGTTTTAGAAATCTAGTAATGGAGGGTACTAATCAATACAAGCATAAATAGGTGCGGCAGCAGCGGCGTTAAACTACCAGTACGCAATTTCAATTATTATATTTCAAGTTGGATTAGATGTAGTAGGTAACTGCTCAGGTACCTTCTTAGTGAAGCTTTTCACAATGTTAAAGGAATTACGTTACCGCGATAAAAAAAAACCTGCATTACAGCCATAATAGGGATCAGAAGATTTTTGGCACTATTGCAATTACTAAAGCATTACATTGTAACACATTTAT
>VNWX01003389.1:0-10391 GCA_009869905.1 Ceratophysella communis | reverse complement strand
CTTCCCTTTCCTTTCTTCTCTTTTCTCCTTTTTCCCCTCTCTTTTCTTCTTCCCTTCCCTCCTTTTTTCTTTTTCCTTTCTCTTTTTCTTTTTTCCCTTTTCTTTTTTCTCCCCTTTTCTTCTTCCCTTTTCTTCACGTATCCTGGATACGATGATACGTCACATTTTCCAGCCATGGGTCAGTGGTGGCATGTGACACGGAGATGGAGACAGTTCATCTTTTATCTGCCCCTGCCTCCACCATCTAAATGATGCAAGATTCGAATTACAAGTTTACTAGCAGGTCACAGGCATGCGAGCAAAAATAAATACGTGATGTGTTGTAATTTTTTATAAGTCGTTAAATATCAATCACAATGACAATCACACACAGGCAACAATGTATTAATAAGTCCAATTCTATCCAAAATAAAGTAAAAATAGCTATTTTTTTTTAACTAAAGAGTTTCCATTAATTAAATCTGTAATAAATTGAAATTTTAGCTCAAAATTTGAAATTGCAATTCCACAAGGGCTTTGCAGTTTTCCCTGTTTCAAATTCAAAAGCTATGCCATCATAATTAGAATAGAAACTCATCCTCATCCCATTCACCATTTAAGCCGTAATTCTGCATGCGGCATGGAACGAAATCAAATTAAAAATTCCAGTTGGTTTAATTTGCTTTGCCTATTAAATTACAAATGACTCTATAAGCTGTTAAAGTACTGAAAGAGAGCCCAAAACACGACTAACTTCCTAATTCATAATTAGGCCTTGAGGTAAAATGCAGGTAAAAGAAAATATTATTTGATTCCTAAAATTGAGATGAGACTTATATTTGGTCGTACTTCGTACTAGTTTTATCAGGAGCTATCCTTTGTCACCTGTTATGAAAATTTCTGATATGATATATGGTTTGATTCGGTACATCTAGGTATCCACTGACTAACTACACTTTCGGGACCAAGGATCCTCTTTATGAGCGTGACCCCTCGGTTCCAGCTCGATTTCAACGGATGCGGGATGAGTTTGAGAAAATTGGAATGCGACGAAGTGTTGAGGGAATTCTTCTTGTCCACGAACATGGATTGCCTCATGTTCTCCTCCTCCAACTGGGAACTACTTTTTTCAAGTTGTAAGTCAAAAATCATAATTTCTACTTCTTAGATTCGGTATGTTGAGTTAAAATAATGTGTTGTATTATTTGTACATAATATTGGTTTAACGGAACTTGTTGTACTCTAAAATTGTAGTTTCAAAACTACTTTTTAAAATAATATTTATGGCATGTGAAATGAAAACTTTAGGCCAGGTGGTGAGCTTCAGCCAGGCGAGGACGATATTGAGGGACTCAAGCGTCTTATGACCGAGGTAAGTTTATTTATGCGTTTACTTTTAATATTTATGGCATGTGAAATGAAAACTTTAGGCCAGGTGGTGAGCTTCAGCCAGGCGAGGACGATATTGAGGGACTCAAGCGTCTTATGACCGAGGTAAGTTCATTTATGCGTTTACTATGTATTTGCCGATGTCGATATTATGAGTCATAGTTTATTGTGTGTTGATCATTTTCTATATTTCATTGTTTCTAGACTTTGGGCCGTCAAGACGGTGTTGTTCAGGAATGGGTCATTGAAGACACGATTGGAAATTGGTGGCGTCCTAACTTCGAACCACCACAGTACCCGTATGTCCCACCGCACATCACGAAGCCCAAGGAGCACAAGAAACTCTTTCTCGTTCAACTCCAGGAGAAAGGTGGGTTTGCATGTTATCAGCCTTCACTATTTTATTCTTAGCCTTTTGCCTTCCCATTCATATTGATTTTCTATGAGTCCATAACCGCCCAGTTGTTCCAGTCAGAGTAAAATGCTGTTCAAAGTGTGTATGGTTTGTGGTATAATGAAACTGTTTGATTTGACTCTAAAATAATCCAAGGTCTACTTCCCTTTCCACAGATTATCGTATGCTAGCCTGTAACCCAAAAGGTCAAATACGAAATCGAGCAAACTTCTCGGCTCCAAATCTCAACCCTTTTGTACTCTTCTTGTGATCAAGAATGTTAATATTTAGAAATAGTCAATTTGAATTTCCATTGTCCAGTTTTCCAAATGTGACTTTTCTTTGTTCATATGAATTTGAATTTTTTCAAAATACTTACATACATAGCGTAATCTGCGCGTAACTTTAAAGGTCTAAAGATTACTATTCCTATGGAAATTGGCAGATTGGCCCCTTTTCCTGATGTGATAAATAGAAATAACTGTGATGACAAGGCAGTTGGCCTGCTCAACCTACGAAAATTCTGTGATAGGATATTGATCTCAAGCTTGTATCCCGCGTATTCCGCTTTCGTGTTCCTTGTAGAATAGCGATAAGCAGCGAGTTCGCATTCAAATTGTAATATCGGGTCATTCATTACTTTGATGTTATCGAGATCTCATTCAAGAACTGCAGAACACGAGTGTAGCAATTTAGCGCGTGATGAGCATTCTTGCTCTTGTAATACTTGAATTCTAAACTGATTTGTCTGGTGTATTGTCTTATTTATTTTATTTTATATATTTTACGATTGCGAATGTCAGTTGTCTTTCGGTTTCTTATTGCGCAATGTCCTGATGAGTACAATGAACTACCTATGTCGTTTCGTGTAATAGAGATCAAGGGAATTTAAATCTAATTTACGGACTGGGTTGGATATACAAGTATCCTAAAACTAATTTACACATTCTGTGTGTATTATACGCTCCCTTGAAACAAAATTTAGGTTAATGTAGTTAGTTCTGTAATCCTAATCTAATCCAGCCCTAGATTCTAGTCTATGTTTTAGTGATACGATAATTATTTTCTAATTGGTTTACGGACTTGTTCCGATGAATTACCTAATTTAAGTGGCTTGTATTTCAAAAGTTCTGCATTCTGATTCTGATCACTTTTTTCGTAAATTAGAAGTCTTGTGAATTTAGAATTACTTATTAAAGGAATCAGAATGCATAACCTCTAATGGCCATGGAGTACTATTTATTATTACATCTGTCTCTCTTCTCTTTGTGAATATTTTCAAATTGTTGTAGTTTTAAGTCAGTCTATCTGTAATCTGACTTCGTGACAACTGTTTCAATTATTAATTTCGACTTCTTTGTTCCCAATCGGAATTTTTAAATAGCCTTGTTCGCTGTTCCGAAGAACTACAAATTGGTGGCTGCTCCTCTCTTTGAACTTTACGACAATTCTCAGGGCTATGGACCCATCATCTCGTCACTTCCTCAAGCCCTCTGCCGGTAAGTGACATTTGATGAAAATGCTAAAAATCTGTACAAATTATTTCTAGATATGTTATTGTTATTACATCGTACATTGTATAGAGTTTACTATGTACTGCTTGCATACCATATAAGTTGCAACCAGTAATTGACATGTCTCGTCTTTGCAGATTCGGATTCACCTACCTCTAAATCTGACGTATCGTGTCTCCGTGACCCGTTCCAAATTCTTGTGTAGGAAAAAGGACTTATCACAAATCCCACGTATTTATTTGTACATGTACATCAAGTAAATTACTTGTATTCTTCTCATTTTTGGGACCCCTGTCCCAAATACTATAACCTACAACTTATGATAAGTCAGAAGTTAAGCACCATTGTGTGGCATTTATCGTAATAATTCCAAATTTATCATTACTTAATATTCAACACTAATTAATGACAGTTCAATAAATTGTCTCTAAACCATTCATAAGCCTAACCGTCCCTGAATGCTATTTGTCTCATATGAGCCATTTTATATTAAAATTACCCCTCGGGAAACTTGTAAGTTTTATTAGTTTCTCGAATAAGTGCGACATTTTCATGGAGTATACTTATGGACAAGTAATTGCATGGGCTTCTGGAAAAGTTTCTTTGTCTTTGAAGTCGGTCGAAATGAAAATCCAGAATTCCAATTCTTTGGCATTAAAAAGATTGACTGAGCAAATTGAGCTAGCATGGGTGTAAATATGCTAGACCCTTTCGAGCGTGGATATTTGACCAATGTTACATCAAATAAAATCAATATATGGGCATGATTGAGGCATCGCGAGCTAACTTAAGTGTAATTTGTTATCTGTCGTGCAAATATTTGACTTTTGCATTGTCCTTTCTTTGTTGCAGAGCCGGTAATGAGCCTGCTGTTCGCTTGTTAACATGCAAAGATGTTGTTTTGTGACGCTCTTCGGTGTCGATACTTCGGAGCCATTTGAAAAGCACTTCAATGACTTCTGCCGCTGTCCATATGGTTATAAATGAACTAACACGCGAAGTAAATGATTAAATTAACTTTGATTTAGGGCGTCAGCTTTTCGTCGAAGCAAAGGCAAAGGGAATTGAAGCACTAAGCATCCTGATCGAATTGAATCAGTCTCTATTCCTGATTTAAGCTAAGCTCAACTACAAGATGGATTTCGCTCAAGAAATTGAAAATTGGCAGCGCTCCTTAAGCAGCTTCGATTTCCAACCCAGAATTGACAAGGACTCAGTGTCAATAAGAACAGACACGACGGCCGGAAGTGATGACCTCCCTGCCGGTGATATTCGTAATTCCTTTCGACCACTGGCGATTCTGGCTAAATTATTCGGTCTCTTCCCTTGTTACGACGTCTCCTTTCAGAACTTGGCGTCCCGCGTAGCTACTACTGTGACCCCATTCGTCCGATTCCTCGACTACTTTTATTCTCTGTCACTCTTTGCATTCCTCACTGGAGGCACCGTATACTGCACCCTATATCAACCGCTGACCCTTGGCTTGTCGAACCCGAATACGGAAGACACAGACCGAATTGTGGTTTTCACATCATTTTACACGACAATGGTGATGGGCGTGTTGTCACTAACAATTTTCCCCCGGAAATACAGTCTTCTAATGCGCTACATCGAGCACTTCTCTGGAATGGACCGGGTTTTGGGATTTTACTCCGCAGAATCTGGAATTCGAGCTGCAAGAATGGAGCGTCGTTTCAGTCGAATTGCCACGGTTATTCTCATTGTCATCACGGGCCTGTTGACCTTCATGTTCGTGTGCCTCTATATTCTGGAGCTGCCTGAGCGTGGGAAGATTACAACTGACTACGTCCTGGTTCCGCTGGTGACCCTTGCTGCAATGGTCACTATTGTCCCGAACGGACTGCTTGTATTTTTCCTAAATGCGATTCGCCATCGATTGAAATTCTTTAACCGAAAAATGAAGGCGCTGCTGCGCCCGTTGACACCTACTACTGCAAATTGCCGTTCTTTCGTGGAGTACGGAGTCGAAGTCCTGACAGACAAGGGTGACAGGGTCTGTATCCGTAGAAGAGATCGGGATTTATCAGCAGACCTTGAAAAAATGCGGATTCTTCACGAAGAATTAACCGAAGTCGTGAAACTTACCAGCAGAGTCTTCGGAGCGCATTTGCTACGTGACTTTCTGTCATGCATTCTGTCAATTATTCTATTCACATATTTTACGCTGTTTCTGAGACACGAAGATATGGTCTACTGGTATGCCTATCCAATCATGGACCTCGCTGTTGTAATGAAGCTAATAATCGTGTCCACGTATGGCGATTTCATTAAAACCGAGGTTCGTTTGCATATTTACTATTGTTTATAAAAAAAATTGCATTAAAATGCTACTGCTCAACAGGGCTCTGGATCTTTAAGACATCTTCACAAAGCTAGCCTCTTGCGTTCGTCGCCTCGGTTCAGTCTGCAGGTTTGCACATCTTTGTACAAATTCCTTTTATCGACTTTAAATTTTTTCACTGTAATGCTCGGTACAGGTCCAAGTCTTTATCCAGAAACTGAATGAACCACTCTGTATTTCTGCTTGTGGATATTTCAACATTGACCGAAAAGTCTTAACTTCGGTAAATTGAATTTAAACTGGCTATAATTTACTGTAAGCTTTTGATTTTTCTCATTATTATTGACGAGAATATTATGCTGTTTCACAGATTGTCGGATCCACGTTTATGCTCTTTATCATTTTAGTACAGTTCAAGGTGACCGGTCGGGGATATCTTCTATAAAAGCCTGGTGGGCCATTTCCTAGGTTTTAAACCTCATGTTATCACTTGGCAAAGTAGCTACTGTCCTGACCTCAGAGTAATGAAGACATAATAATGTGACGTCAGTAACGTCGTAAACAACGAAACCCCGAATCGTCATCTCTATATGTATTCATTACTCTGAGGTCCTGGCATCCTGGAATTTTAAAATAAACAAGTTGTGAATTCGCTAATTTTGCATCTGGTCATGCAATGTTTGCTTTTGCAAAGCGCGTGAAAAATACATACGAGAATATTAGCGCAATTGCTATACATGCGTTTATCACAATAACAGATTAAATCATCGAAATTGTATAAGATCACGTCAGCCTAAAGTACACCTACACGCTACACCTGTTATTCGCAAGTAATTAAAACATGTTGTTTGTTAAATAAATAGTACACTTCATCACTCGGTGGTGGGCACAATTTCCAAGAAATTTTTTACCTCAGGGCATCTTCAACACATACAGAAAAAAAAACTTGTGCGTTTCCAAATTAACATTCAGTACTGCAATGTCAAACTACAACCTAATAAATTTCGGACTGTGCAAAGACTCATCATCATCAGAATTAAACATGACTTTGACTTTGACTGACGACAAGATAGACAGGTACCTTCTTTAGTTATACACTGCCATTGACGTGAAGATCCTAAACCTGTTTAGTCAAGGATAAACAGAGGATATTAATAAGAATTACCTCTACGTTTAATTACGTAGGTGACCAGTTCTGCTACTAATTTCCATAAAATAAGAAAAATAAGACGCTGTGTTCCAGGGTTTAGTGGGGCAGTTGCAAATTGATCTTGTACTAGGCAGCACGTTAATACTAAAATTACAATGTCGAGACTCGTTATCTGTGCCGTATTTCTTGCCGTAGTGGCGGTGGCCTACGGGCGGGATTTGCATATCACTGTCGTTCGTGGAGAGGTCGAGTCCAAAGACACCTTCTCAGTTGACCCCTATGTCAGTGTCACTGTTTGCAAGGAGAAGAAGAAGACAAATACTATTAATCTGAGCAAAACTCCTCAATGGAATTGGTCGCATCAGGTAAATGTTTAAAGCATTAAAAATTACATTTAAAGTTCCTCAAGAGTTGGTGATTTCCACCAGAAATAGAAAGTAAATTTTGGAATAATTTACACGGGTTTTATTTGCAGTTCCGCAACGTTAACGACAACTGTCGTGTCAAATTTCATCTATACGACTCTGATACCCTACGAGATGACACGATTGGAGAATTCACAACTACTGTTAAAGACTTTATGGCTGGAAATGCTGAAGAAAGGACGCTGTTCTTTGGAAAACATGGAAAGAGCAAAGTTGTTATTCGAGCCAAATACATTTAAATAAATTGCTTGCACATCATGATATTATTTTTAATTTTATTCCCTTCTCAGTGTTGTTTTTATATTTCACGATTGAATCATCAGTATCTGGTTTTATGTAAATACGTGTTTTATTGATAAATGCTATAACTAATGTACCTAAAATAAAAAGTGAAAAGGTTTGAAACTTTGAGTTTTAGTATCTTGAATTGCCAACCTGTATTTTAATCAAGGTTTCGTCGGCAGAAAAAAAGCATTAGGGGCATTACAATATTCTTTAAATGACTTCTACGTTAAAATGGATAAATTTTTAACAGTAACGAGTGTTTTAAAAAATACAAATAGCTGGGTTAAATAATTCTATTGGCATGAAGCGCAATTCCTCCAGAAGGCAATGCTACTCCTTTAATACTGAATTTCTCACCCCATAAATTTGTCAAAATGCATTCTGAGTAATTTGCGGTCAGCCTCACGTCTTGAATCTTGCTATCTTGCACGATATCTCTAAGAAGACGCCCTGTAGAAGCTTCAATCGACGTATCATGCAAAATAGGTTTCCAGCAATCAAAGCTTGGTTCTGGGAGACTGGCGTCGACACCTAATACCAGCCATCCGATGGGATTCTGCAATATTGCCATGGCTCCGCCCGCCGCTGTTAACCCGCCAAGTACTCCGCCAGTATATGATTGCGTCATTGTAGCTCCAGCTATAACACCGAAAGGAATACTGGCACCAATTGCACCACCGGCAGAGCTAAGCAGTCCTCCAGCCTTTACAAGACTCGATGCTGCGGCAATACCGACTCCGGATGCTGTTCCAATAGCGGCGCCGGTGGCTGGTATTAGACCTGCACCGGCTGGTATGAGTATCGTCATGATCAGCTCAGAATATCTGGGAATAAAAACAATTACAATTTATGCAGAGCACTTTAAATGAAAACCATAAAATTTACAAAATTGTACCTTATTTATCAGTGAAACGGTCGAAAAATTTAGAGAAATAGATCCAACGCTCCTATCAACAACAAAATTACAACTGGTCCATGTCGCTATTTTATACGTATAGAAATACGGAGTTGAAAATTGCAAACACTTGAGCTCATTCATTTCTCTTATCACCAATTATGAGTCATCTGTGGATCATTGGTGAATTTCGAGCAATATTATTTGCATTGACTTAGGTTATTTATAACTACGTTACGATACGCAATACGCGCAGTAAGGCTTGGGCGTTCGTTCGAGTTTGTAATTTAATGATAATAAACAAAGTTAAAATAACAGGATGGAAGCACTTGACTTACCTAAAATACTTTTACATTTAAAGTATCAATCTTGCCTTTAGATTTCGCGTGATGTTATTTTAATTTTTTTCCGCACTTCAGATATCTGTTCGTCAGAATTAACTGATTCATCGCTCTCAAAATAGGATGCTCAAGAGCGCATTAACATTAATCAGTATAAAATGAGTGCAGTTAATCCCTGGCTAATTAGTCGAGAGTTTGAGCTGAGTCCAGAAATTAAATACGATTTCTCCGAGTAAGAAGTAGTCAAATTTTGAGAAAAAAAAAATTAATACATAGGTAATTAAGGTGAGATTTTCAACTTTATAAATTGCAATTACAATTTAGCATACGCTATAGGCTAACTTAGCTGACTATTTTTAACAAAAACAATAGAAGCAAAACGTTGTTTGCACAAATTTCTCGTTGATTTCCGTGCGCTAAATACTCCTCCGCTACATGCTAAAATTACATGTACAAGCTAAAATTTTGCAAGCATTGATATTTTAAAACCTTACAGAGAGCAGTAAATCTTGTTTATAGGAATTAGAGCAGAAATTCATCATTCGATGAACTTGAATTGCTATTTCAGGTTTCCTAAAAATGGCGGTTCTGACAGTTGGCGTCGTGGCTGTGGTTGTAACGGCAGGTGCAGCAGCTCCAGTGGTCGCAGGTGGGGCCGCTGCTGCAGCGGGGACAACAGCGGCAGGAGGAGCAGCCGTAGCTGGCGCTACAACCGGAGTGGTCATGACAGCGGCTGGGGGAACTGCCGCCACCGGGAGCAGCCGTTGCGGGTTCAGCGGGTGCTGGGGCTGTCTGTTGGTGCCGTAACTGGCGCAACAATCGGCGGTACCGCAGCAGCTGCAGGAACTGGTGCAGCTATAGGCGGCACTGCTGCTGCAGCCGTGACATCTACGAGTGCTGGTTCGGCTGCTGTAACGGTCGGACTTACATCGGGCCCGATTGGGTGGCTGGTCCTTGGTTCCGAAATAACCGAAGGCCAAGGATTTACACTTGATTGCTGGAAACCCGTTTTACATGACGAGTCATCGGAGCCGTCGAATGGAAGATTTCTAAGGGACGTTTTACAGGATGCTCGAATCGATTCCATTGAACACAATTATGAAGATTTCATCACCACTAATGATCAGCCTGACCTGCCAAATATTGTAGTAAAGAATATTTGGAATGAGCATTATGCCATCGAATATGTACGCCTACCAAACGGCGTACTGGCAGCTCATGCTAAGCGTATTAACTAGCTGGATTTGAAATACTTTTAATACTAAATTTAGCACAATTTCCTCATTAAGACTATTATAGTAATAGAAGCCAAATTGTAAATGCGGATTTTCTTTCGATATTATTGAGTCGAATGAAATGGCAGTTGCAGGTTGCAGTCATAACATGTAATTATTTGTATTACATTTTAGCTACGTTACACACGTATTGATAACTGCCGTGTTTCGAGTTATCCTTTTACTTGTTAATATTTCTCGTGTTAAACCAAAAACTAACATTATTGGTATGCTCATTTGGCTTCCCATATGTGATCTCGCGGTATCTCGGACAATCTGAACTGAAGAACCATGCATCATGCCGTATGAATCATACACAACACAACAATTACTTACTTAGCCTTTTTTCACTACCACCACTAATTTATATGGTTCCGCAAATAAAAGACTGTATTGTGAATAAATATTTCTCAGCCATGTTGCCAATAAAATAAATAGTCTCC
>VNWX01003388.1:0-10397 GCA_009869905.1 Ceratophysella communis | reverse complement strand
TAGTATTTTTAACTTCTTTTCAGTTCTACTTGAATAAAATTTTCGAAAGTCTTTCTAGGACTTTTCGGAAGAATTTCCGACTCAACCACCTCGGGACTTAATCGTTATTTGGCCTATTTCGAAATGTTTGATTTCGAAACATATTCCTGGAATCAGAGCTGCAGCTTATAAAGTTTAAATTATCAATTTGATGCCTTTCTTATATTTACAAATTATTGCAATCACGAAAATGCTATGTAATTTTATTATATAAAATTTTTGGATTCTCAAGCTCTTGAAGTAGTTTTTAAAATGAAATATAATTCTAACTCAAATTTCTCTGGCAAGAGTTGACAGGAAGTCCCTAAACAGGTTATATTTTCCAAGCCCATAATATATAATCCATTATTATATATTATAGCATTATATTCCAATATTTTATGGCTGGAAATCAGATGAAAATGGTTTCTTAAGCTGATAATTCTTAGTCTGAAATGTTCCAAATGTCTTACTACTAAAATTATTTTTTCAAAGTTCTTTATTTCGAACAACTTGCGTAAACAAACTCAATAAACTTGTTTGTAAATACTATTCATTCATGAGGCGCTGACCATTTCAAAATCAAAATTATAAGGTAATCGGAAAGCTTTCTAATAGTTATTTAATTTGACTCGTTACACGTGCAAAGGCATTTAAGTTAAACTAAGGCTATGTGAGTAGAGATCATGGTTTAATGCTATAATTTCAGTAACGAAATGAAAGCTGGCATAAATAAATAGACTGTAATTACCAACGGATAGTGAATACCTAGGTATGAAATTTTCACGTGTTATTTCGTTTCGTATAAATGTAAATTATGTAATTGTAATGTAAATCGGGCAATCTGCTAGCTCCTCGTACTTGAATACATACGGTATATAATATATATGGGTCTGGCTGGGGGGCAGCTCTTGTTTGTCTGCTCACTTTTATGGGATTAGATTACTTGTCAGTTCCGTGAAGTGGAGTAGACGTTCTTGTGGGAGTTGCTCCTCCTTTCTTCTTCCCTTGCTGTATTTACGCTTCAAGTCCTTCTCTGTCCTCCCGCATCTTCCCTTCGACCCTTTTTCGTCTCGTGTCGAGTCGTGTACCTCTGCGTGACCCAGTCATCCTCCACCGCTGCTACTTCCGTTATCATGCAGAACTTCATTGGAGTGGCTCAGGCCAATCTGGCCAGTGCAGATGCCAAAGAGGATGCTCCTTGGTAAGTCACATGCGTTTTCTCATTTATGTAAAAATTTGTCTTTTCAAATTTATAATCTTATATGCCTAATATTAGCGGACGTCGTTGACCGTCAACCGTTAGTTATATTTAAGCCTTCTTAACCTCCAATTTACCAAAAAATACCTGCTTGTGCGTCTGCAGTTTTGTCATAAGTACATTTTAACTGTATGTAGTTAGTTATGACGTATTTTACGGCTTTTATACGTTATGCGCACGTGATAATTTGATGTTTGGTTTGATGACGATACGCGATATGGAATGCGTCATATGACACGCCACTTAGTGTCGTTAAAAGAGTTATAGCTTATTAACAAAGGCGTTATGTAGGTTATGTATGTATGTATATGCATTATGCATTGAATTACAAATTTCAAGGCCGGGTTCTGGTAATTTCTACTTATTTGGACAATAATATGCCTGCTATTTAGTGCTTTTATCCTAATTAGTTTTGTTGTACTTAACCGTTAAGTACTTCTAATTCGAAGAATATGGATTAAATGTGAGAAATATTATATCGATCTAACGAGTTCGAATTTCGAATTCTAGACTTTATGCTTTTGCCTGAAACCTGAAAGATAAAAAAAGTGTGAATATTGGTAACGATTATCTGCTACTTTTGATTTTCTTACTGATTTGTGTTTTTCTTACAAAAATTTATAGGTATGTCAAGTATGGAGCCAGAGGATTTGGAACCATTGCCGGTGGAAGTAAGTGCATTACTCGGAATTCACAATTTAGAATTATAAATGCTACTCAATGAGAATTAGTTGTTTTAAACCTCTATTCTAATTAATCTGATTTGTTTGAACAGTGGCCATGCTGATGGGAGCCCTCAATACTATCACTAGTATATTGGACCCAATTTGCATCGTACTCAGCATTTGGCAAGTGTAAGTGGTATAAATACGCAGATATTGTATTCATACATTCAATTTTACACTTTGGTCGTTGGCGTATTCAATTTGAACACCTGTGTCTACAGCCTCTATTTATTTTTCTATTTCATTCTAGGGTTGTCGGCTTTGGTGTGATCACAATCGAGTCTCCCTGTTGTTGTTTCTTTGTGGAGCAAGTTCAAACTGTGTCACAGAAAGTTGAATCTAAACCACTCTACGTCAAGGCGCTAGTTTACGTGCTGTAAGTTTGGTTCAATACATCTATTGCAATTAAGTGGCTAAATCCGCTGCATGCATAGGTATGGGATTAAATTTTGTTTTTCAAATCCAGTGCTCCATTACCATCGCTGTTCTTCTGCTTTGGATTCGCTACACTATTTGGGAGTGGACTGGTCATTGGATGTGGAGTCATGTATGGCTTCATGGCTCTTGGCAAAAAGTTAGTACACTTTCAAGTCTTTGTCCGGTTACATATAGATACGTTAATAATTGACGTGTATGTTGAAGCCAATATGCGAAATTGTATATTTATCGTACGTAATACCTGGTTTGACGTGAAATCCGCCAGCTCGTATAATCTACGATTTCGCACATAGGAAGCTAACTTCATTAATTCGAAATAGGATTTGCATGCCTAGTGGAGAATACCCCGACCTTCAGTAGCTTTAGAAATGTACTAATTACTAATCAAATACCCTTACTAACCTAACCGCGAACTTGTGGAATTTGTAAATTATGGAAACAGAGCTCCCAGAGAGGCAATGATGGCAACTGCTGCAGGCGGCGGAGGAGCTCAAATGGGAAATGGGCCACAGAGCAATATACAGAACCAAAGTTTGGTTGATGATCCGGAAATCTGGGGATCCAATAACTACTAAACAAAACTAAACTCTGACCCCCTTTATTCCATACACATGCTTCTTCTCACAATTATCAGTTTAAAAACTTCATCTGTCCTTCTTCCTTCCACAATTCTCGATCTCAATCCTATGTCAACACTTTTTTATAAAGTCTCACAATGAAAAATCTCCTCGTTGTTCCTCTTTATACATCGATCACGAATCACGAGTCTATCTCATATCATGTTGACACTCACACATAACACAACTTACTACACAAAAATTGATATTTGAAATTAAACATTCCTTACACTCCTCCCTCCCTCACTCCTAATTCTTCATTTTACGTATGCTCCTTATTCCTTGCATGCTAGAAATCTTATTTTTGTGTTTGTTTACTGTTCCAGCTATTTTTGAGTAGACGCTGCGCTCCTTCTATGATCTGTTTAGTAGGTATTTGCTCACTGCCCTGCCATACTAAATCCATTGCCAATCGCCATAACGTTTCCTGCAAGTAGCAACGGCTACATTACTTTAAAGTATTTCCAGATTTTTCGGAAATTCCAGTGCAATTGCAGTCTTAGCCCTTAAATTCTGGATAGTATTTAGATTTTGCCGTTAGTAGTTTAGAAAACCTATTACGTTTTTAGTTACCAGTTTCTAGATTTTATTTTCTTGCATGACATTTTACTTATTTTGTTTTTCTTATTTTTGTATTTCTTTTCGTTTTTATCCTTGGAATATAAAAGGGCATCAAGGGCGGAAATGGCACGAAATGCTCAGTTGGCAACACCAAATCTTCCGTTTCAATCTACTACTTCAGCCCCACCAACAGACAAAGCTATTCTCGTCGAAAACCTCCGTGACCCCGCTCCAGTGTCCCACTTCAACAGTGGACTCAATTCTTATCAACCGAATCACTCCAACAACTTTGGCCCACCACCCGCCTACACTGACCTTCAAGATTCCAAAGCCCCTGTTGATTGGAACACACCTTTCACGCCGGTTCCTCCACCACCACACTCCACTGTCACGTTCCCATCAGCTGAGCCGTACACACCGAGTAGTAGCGTGACAGCTGGCTCCGTGAACCCTGTTCCAAGTAATCCTTATAATCCTTTTCAGTGAGCGGCTTGGCTTGGCGGCATGGCAGTTTCACATTTGAAAAAATCAATATTAATTAAATTAAAACTTAATTATTTTTAATACACGTATCGAACCGCTGAGCAAGCTATTTTGCCTTTTTGAATAATAATCGAAGAAGTAATCGACTGGACTTTTACATTTACAGTATGTTACTGTGATGCATTCCCAACACTCATACTGTAATTACTATGATTCGTAATTCCTGATTCTCATTATGATTTATATTCACGAAGCACTTTAGTTTTCGTTAATTAATAAATAATAATTAATTATGATTTTTGTTTTTGTCGCCCTCGTTTGAGTGATTAGTCAATGAGAATGAAGGGTGGGACAAGACAAGGCAGCTGTTCTGCTGGATGTAGCCTAATTTTAACATTAGCACAAGTACCGTCATTGGTAATTGTTCAATAGTTAAATTTAGCTTAAGGCTGTATATAAGAATTTGAAATCTTGCCAAAGATTTTGGGTAAATGTGAATATGCATTCAAATGGCCTATCAGACTCGCGGGGTATTACCTAACTCTGGATAACTTCGTAAGTCGCGCGAGATTTCAAATTTTTAAACAGCCTTAACAATCTAATCGATAGCATTGAACAAAAGTGATTCCAACATCATAGTGTAGTCGAACTGGAACGCGGAAACTATTCCAAGAAATTAGCAATGTGTGAATCTCCTCAAAATTCAGACATTGGCAATTTTTAAAATGGCGGCCGAACGTTAACCTTGTACTTATTAACATGTGTACTAATACTGTTTCTCAATGACATGATAATTATGCAAAACTGAATCAAAAAATCTAATCGTAATTCAGGGATTCTGTAGCCATATTCTAGAACATTAGCTAATAGAGCTATAGATAATGGTTAGAATTTGAGATATAAAAGTTGTCTGTGACACGAGTTATTTCTGCTCCTCATCAGTTATCTTATCAATGTTGTTAGTTCAGCTATGAGCAGCAAGTTCCAGAGTGAGTGGAAGCATACTTTTAGCTAAACGTTAATTATTGTATGTGTATCTGTAGAGAGGGAGGTTTCATCCATATGTGGTAAAATATAGATAAACAGTGGTATATAAGTAGTGATAATCATAATAATAGTAGGTACCTACTGTGTATGTTGTATGTGCCACAACAAATAAAAGTTGTAATTGTACCCATATACAGACTTTAGCCAAACCTAATTAAAATTATATCGTGTCACATGGTCAAATGACGGTCTTTTGAATTAATTTATTAACAGCATGATTTTTTTCGTGGGTTGGGACGCGTAAGCATATATGTACAGTAACAGTAGAAGTATATTTTCCCACCGGCCTGAGGGCACTTGAACCTGACTTTAACATTTGACATCGCCGTCACCCCATGGAGTTATTCGAATTATGTGCTTCCCGTCAAAACCGTTTTGAGCTCCAAAATCGGGATTTTGAAGCCTAAAAACGTTCAAAATATGACTTTTTTCTCCAAAATAAAATCATCGTTATGTTTCAAAATCAAAATCGCTAAATCAAAACGGTTTTCAGCACCAAAATCGTGATTGTGAAGTCATTAATTTTCAAAATCGATATGATTTTGCCCATCACTGATTGTATGTCACCCTAACACGGATTTAGTCCATATCCATATGCTGGAGCTCTTCTGAGAGAACCGCGTAAATAAATAGCATTAAATACTTTCTCCAAAGCGCTGTGATAACCTGATTATGATTATGTTGAACCAATTTTATTTTGACCTTAGTACTTAGTACTTACCTAATTAATTTGAGAAGGAGTTTTATTTTAGTTGTGTATTGTGTTACGTGAAGAATTCGTTTCAAGAATGTCATGTTACTTAGCACTATTCACTATACAAACTTTAGAGACTAAATTGTAACTGAAGGTAGATTACTGACCACCTAAAAGACTTTACATAATGTTCCACTTCACGGAGCAGAGAAACGTTAACGTTACAGAAAGAGCTACAGGTCATTAAAATGGCCTAAAAGTACAAGCTATTATTTTAAACAAAAAAAACTCATTAATTTTAAGAAATTTCTAGAATCGAAGTCGTTACTAATTCCATTTTGATATGAGTGGTCAGTCACCTTCACCTTATCTTCGGGAACGCAAAGATCTTTTCTCCGGAACCACCGCCGTTTTAGAGCTCGGTTGTTTTTTGCCCTTCTTTGGAGCGACAACGACCTCGACTTCCTCAACGTCACTTCCAGAATCTTCAGCCGGTGCTGGAGTAGGAGCAGCAGCGGCTGCACCACCTCGACGTCCACGTTTGGAAGCCATGTCTTCTACAACTGGAACCAAAACAGCAGGTTTACCCTTTCCACCACGGCGGGTCTTTTCTTCTGAAATTGGAGCAACTTCAACAGCTACTTCCGGTTTAGCTCGAGATTTAGATTTAGGAACAGGATTATCTTCAGCAGCTTTTCCACGTTTGGGCTTCAACTTCGTCGGTTCTGGGATGACCTCTTCCTCCGTTTCCTCTTCAACAGAAGGCGCCGGGGCGATTGATTTCTTCGGGTTAGATTTAGCTCTGCTTGATTTGGCCTTGGCCGACTTGGGCTTAGCAGGAGGAATGGGCTCCGGTTCCGGTTCATCTTCTTCGTCGGGTTGTTCTTCCGCAGTTGGTTCTGGTTCAACTACCTTTGCTCTTGTTCCACGCCTAGGTAATTTCAACTTTTTTGATTTAGGTGCAGAGTCTCCCTTCGCTTCTTCTTCAGAAGTCGACTCAGCGGCAGCTGGAGGTAACTTCGTTCCCCGTCTGGCCGTGCTTTTACTCCGGATCGGTTTGCTGACAACGAATGTTTCGGATTCGTCGCTTACTTCTGCTTCCTCTGTACTTTCTTCAAAAACTGTTTTTGCAAGTCTTCCTTTGAATTTAGCTATAGTCTTGGTTGCCCCCTTGTTGGTTCGTTGCGGCACAGGTTCAGCCGGAACTGCTACAGGCTCGTCACTTACTTCTGCTTCCTGGGCACTTCCTTCAAGATCTGCTTTTGCAAGTTTTCCTTTGAGTTGAGCTTTAGTTTTAGTTACCCCTTTGGCTGGTTTTGGTACTGGCTCAACTGGAACTAGATCACGGCGGGTAGTCGGTTTACGTGCTTTTGTCTTTGGGGGTGTTATCTCTTTGACAATAACAACCTCATGCTCATCTTCGGAAGACTCTTCAACTGGGATTGGAGTAGGTTCTTGTTCATGACGGGCCCGTTTCTTCTGAGGAGCTGTTGCTGCTGCTGGCGGCGCTTTTTTTCCACGTTTTGCCGGAGTTTTCTTCGATGGTGCAACTTCTTCAAGTTTCTCTGGTTCCTCTTCTTCTTGGGCCGATTTAGCAGCACCGCGAGTTCCTTTCCTGCCCCTGGTTGCAGGAACTGAAGGAAGCTGAACTTCGACTTCAGGCTCCTCATCTTCAACTTCGTCTTGAACGGGCTTTGATTTGCCACCACGTGCTCGTTTGGTCTTGGGTTGAACTTGAACCTGAGCCTCATGCCCAGTTTCAGTTGCTGCGTTTTTAGAGACTGCAAGTCTGTTTTCGGGGTCAGTGCTTGGCTCACGCTTCCGCTTATTCGGCCGCGTTCTTAAGGTGCCGGCTTTGGGTTTTCTTGTAGCCTTCTCGACGATTGGAATAGGAGCGTCTTCTTCTGCTTCATCATTACTGAAAATATCAATTACTTCTGGAATATCATTGTCGTCTGACTTTGAGCTTGTCTGAGTTCCAATTGTTTTTCGGTATCTTTTCACAGGTAAAAGTGGGTGGATAGGCAACGACACACGCTTTTTCCCAGCTCGAGTCTTCTTTGCAGGTGCTTTAGCTTTCTTTGGACGTCCACCCTTCTTCGGCTTCTCTAGTTCCTCAAGCTCATCTTCCAATTCCATACCTGGATCGTATTCGACCACACTGACCCTTTGAACGGTGACACTCAGTCTCTTGGAGCCGCAACTTTGAATGACAAGTTCTTCGTCAGAGAGGCGTTTACGAGCAGGTATTTTCTTCGGTGCAGGGCCTGATATTGGTGCAACAGGTTCCTCTATCGTCTCCTCTTCTTCGCTGTGACCTTTGCGGGATGCGGCTCTAGTTTGGGCAGAGGTCTTAACAGATTTGGATTTGTTCACCTTCTTAGCAGATTTAATTGGGGTTTTTTCCAGCTTAGAAGGAGTGCTCGCAGATCTAGCTGGGGTCTTCGGTTTGGCCGATTTAGCAACTTGAACAGGAGTTTTAGCAACTTTCACAGGAGTTTTGGATGCTTTCATAGGAGTTTTGGATGCTTTCATAGGAGTTTTGACTGCTTTCACAGGAGTTTTGGATGCTTTCACAGGAGTTTTGGATGCTTTCATCGGAGTTTTGGCTGCTTTCACAGGAGTTTTAGCAGATCTGACAGGAGTTTTAACTGGTTTTGAGGTCTTAGTGGATTTGACAGGAGTCTTAACCGACTTGGAAGTCTTGGCCGATTTGGCAGGAGTTTTGACAGTTCTTGTCGGTGCTGGTGTTGACAATATTTCGCTCACCCCTGAAGAAACTTCCGGTGTACCAACAAACGAAGCCATTAAGCGACGCCGAGTAGTTCTGCCGGCAGCCGGAGTTGAAAGCACTTCTTCATCAGAGACTTTCAGCTATATTAATGCAACGAAAATTCCAAGATTAACCCTCAGAAATAATAAATAATAGTAATAGTTAAGTTAAGGTTAGGGTTAAGGTATAATTTAAGAGACGCACCTCAGCAGATTCATCAACTTCGTCCTCTGGTATAGGCAACGTCTTAGTCACCAGTAAAGCTACCTTGGGCGTACCAATAACCAAATTAGATGAGTGGTGCCGAGTGGTAATAGATCTGCCGGGAGTCGGAATGGAAGAAGCTTGATCTTGATCATCAGTTATTTCAAGCTATACCAATACACACAAAAATTCAAGTTAAACGCCAAGAAATATAAGCTAATTAGTTAACTGACTAACCTCTGCAGATTTCTCAACTTCGTTCTTTGGTGACGGCAACATCTTAGTCACTGCTGAAGCAACCTGGTAGGGCGTAATACCAACCGATTTGGCAGGAGTTTTGACAGTTCTTGTCGGTAATGGTGGTGACAATATCTCGCTCACTCCTGAAGAAACTTCCGGTGTACCAACAAGCGAAGCCACTAAGCGACGCCGACTAGTTCTGCCGGCAGCCGGAGTTGAAGGAAGCGCTTCTTCATCAGAGACTTTAAGCTAGATCAATGCAACGAAAATTCCAGTATTAACGCTCAGAAATAATAGTTAATTATTTCAGTGACCCACCTCAGCAGATTCCCGAGCAGATTCTTCAACTTCGTCCTCTGCTATAGGCAACGTTTTAGTCACAGGTGAAGCTACCTTGGGCGTACCAATAAACAAATTAGTTGAGCGGTGCCGTGTGGTAATAGATCTGCCGGCAGCCGGAGTGGAAGAAGCTTGATCATCAGTAATTTCAAACTATACCAATACACAAAAATCCAAGTTAAGCGCTGAGAAATATAAGGTAATTACTTAACTGACTCACCTCTGCAGATTCCTCAACTTCTTCCTTTGATAATGGCAACGTCTTAGTCACAGCTGAACTAACCTGGTGGGGAGTATTAACAACCGATTTGGCAGGGGTTTTGGCAGTTCTTGCCGGTGTTGACAATATCTCGCTGGCACATGAAGATACTTCCGGTGTACCAACAAATGAAGCCACTGAGCGACGCCGACTAGTTCTGCCGGCATCCGGAGTTGAAGGAAGCGCTTCTTCATCAGAGACTTTAAGCTATATCAATGAAACGAAAATTCCAGTATTAACGCTCAGAAATATTAGTTAAATATTTCAGTGAACTACCTCAGCAGATCCACGAGCAGAATCTTCAATTTCGTCCTCTGCTACAGGCAACGTCTTAGTCACAGGTGAAGCTACGTTGGGCGTACCAATAACAAAATAAGATGAGCGGTGCCGTGTGGTAATAGATCTGACGGGAGTCGGAGTGGATAAAGCTTGATCTTGATCATCAGTAATGTCAAGCTATACCAATACACACAACAATCCAAGTTAAACACCGAGAAATATAAGCTAACTCCTTAACTGACTCACCTCTGCAGTTTCCTCAACTTCTTCCTTTCGTAATGGCAACGTCTTAGTCACAGCTGAAGTAACCTGGTGGGGCGTAATACCAACCGATTTGGCAGGAGTTTTGACAGTTCTTGCCGGTGCTGGTGGTGACAATAACTCGCTGACACATGAAGATACTTCCGGTGTACCAACAAATGAAGCCACTGAGCGACGCCGACTAGTTCTGCCGGCAGC
>VNWX01003387.1:0-10397 GCA_009869905.1 Ceratophysella communis | reverse complement strand
GTGGACATGAAACTTATCACTAGCACTGCCAATGCCACTTTCTCAGATCTCAATCCTGGAATAGCGATCATTGAAACTCTGCGTTTATAACTTCGAATGATCCACCCAGCAAAGGTAAGACACACTTGACAGAGTCGTAGAGAGCTCTCATAAATCCAATTCCTGGCACCGACCCGGCACTTTGCGTTGTACCTGTAGGTGAAAGTGAACAGCACTTTCTTCACTCCAAGGAACGAGTAATGGGTTTCGAGCTCGGGTTTCAAGTGTGCGTTACATGACGGTACATCTCGCATTCGGAGTGGTGCCAAAATTGAGCAACAAAATGTCGACGGATATATTCATGAGGGTTTTACCGTAGCACATAGTAAACCATTTCACTAAGAATTTTTTTCAAACAATTATCGATCGCCCGTTGATAAGGGTCAAATGTTAACCAAAAACCAATTTATTTTTCAATTCAATTTCAGACAAATTTATGCCCTTAAGCATTGTATTCGAATATAAGCTATTGTTTAAGTTTCTCGAAAAACATTTATTAAAGAACTATAACGATTGTTCGGGATACGGGAGGTGTACCCTTCTTAAAAATTGGACACATTACTCTGAAAGTACCAATTCATCTTGCCAAAACTGTTCCCTAGGAGAACTCACTAAAGTGAGTTAAAAATATATTACGCCAGATACTGCATATATGATACTTAAGGTAGAATAAAACGCATATCCCTCTATACTTAACTAGCAAGGTACGATGACACGGCCTGTTACCCTTTCCACTGAAGCCCGCATTTTTCGATGTCGCATTATGCCTTTGAGGGCCAGCAAGAGTGTTGTGAAACAGCGCGTGGAAAGTAATTGGTCTACGGAGTACTCTGAACTTCACAAACGATCCAGCGACTCATCTTCATAAAAAAGATATGCCTTTGAAGGAATTTGGAAATATCACATAACCTTTATGGTACGATTCCAAGACCCCAAAGGGCAATCAAGATTTCTTAATCTTAGATAAGGGCAGAGGTTTCAAAGAAGTGTACCAAATAGGATTACCTTAATGTTAACGCTTTTCTGTCATAGATTAGCCAATTCTCTATATATTTTGCAAAAAGTAGCCCTTACCCTCGAAACCTAAATTTTATAGATAATTTTATACACTGGATTAGCGTAATTGATGTTTAATGGTATGTTACGTTTGACTTATCAGTCCAGACCAGAAACCAGTCTTAAGCCATAGTTTATGGATTAGTATTTCCGACCGATTCTGCATTGTAAAGTTTTAAATGATAGAAAAAACGTTTGCAATTTGCAAAAGTTTGCATCATAGCCGAGCCAAGCCTAATATTATAGTAATCTCCATTTCAAAAAATCTTCCTGAAAGCGAAAAGAGTAATTTGTTCCCTCGGATTAATTTGAAGGAAGCTCCATATTTGGGAAGCGTGTTTCTGGTATCACAAAATGCAGAATGCTGAAAATCCTAGCCGACATCGCCTTCTACATAATGAATAATAGATTTTTTGGTTAGAGGTTTTTGGGGAATGGGAACGGGCAATTAGTCTTGTTCATCGTCAATTCCGAATTTTGTTTAAATCGCTCTGTTCGCTCAGTAAAAATTCAAAATTTCAAAACCCGATTGATTACACGCAAGTGCGTTCTATCATTAGCTGTATGACGTGTAGTTAGTGTTCTACATATTTAAAACTCGGGCTCAGTTTAGAAGTAAATAGCATATCTTGTAGAACACTGTAGAAGCTTTCTGTGTTTATATGAATGCAAGATGTGAATGGGCTTCATGGGAGGAAAATTCATCAACCATCTTTTTAAAGACGACTTTCACTTTTAGAGATTGGGAACATCCTCCCGAAATTTCCCTTTTAGAGAGAGGAAATTACACTGTCATTTAGTACTTTTTAATCAAGGGAAAGTGAGAGTCTTCTTCTGTTCTATCTTTCCATTATCAAAATGCGCTGACACACACACACACACCAGCCGAGTCTGTTCCGCAATGCATGATGACAAAGGCCGATGGCAAAAGCCGATTTTAAAGTCGCTGTTCCGAGAAAAGAGGAGACTGGGACGCCCGATTACATTCAAGACAGGAAATGAATTACTATTCATCAGGCATCCTGACGTACAGCAAAGAGTTAATTACATCACCTTTCCCTGGATCCTCGTAAATTCGGCAATGACGCCTGACGAGAAATGGCCAGCATCAGGCTCGTGGCAGCTCGCAGCCGAAGGATGAAGACTAAAAGTTATAGGAACTGAAGGCTTCGTGTGACGGTAGCACGGTATCCAAATGTGCACAATTTTGCAAATATAAACCATCATTTATGTGTTGAAAGGCATAGGCTAGGTTTACTGGTCCTCACTGTGGAAGGGTCACGTTGGATACAGATTGCAAATTCACCCATTGTGTAGCATATACGAATTGATTTACCGGTCAAACAAGCCATATACTTCCCAGCAAACGGTGGATCAAAGGTTATGAAAGAAACCCTACTATCGTCTAGCCGGATAAAAGAATTGCTGATCCTGGTTAGATTAGTTTCTTGTGAACCATCACAGTTCCACCACGGCTGCAGCTTACAAAGGTCACAATGCACGCAATCTTTCCGCTTTCTGCCTTGGCTTAGCGTCTAAGCAAAGACTTGGCTGCTGGGAAGCGAATAATAAGGCAATGTGCCGTGTTGCCTTGCCTTTGATCTTCCTGTCTGTGAGCTGAGTGAAAGCTGATAGAGCGTAGTGTAACAGTAGGAAGCCAGCCGGTGCTATTTCGATGAAAAGAAACCCGAGCATCATCGGCACAAGAAATTGACTTTTCCACTTCTCCATTGTAATTGCTTTTGTATTTGAGCTCAAGACGAGTGCTTACGAGAAAACTCATGAAGAAAGAAGCAAGGAAAAAAAGTAATAAAATAGAAGTTTATCTCCTGAAGGCAGTCGGCTACAAACTAGACGAGACTAGGCGAAACGCTACCTTCCAACTGATGACCATTATTACGAAGAACCCACGGACAAAGCATTTCTCAGACTTTTTCTCTTAAAAACCCATTTCCCAGCGTGAAGGCCTCGGGTCGAGACAAAAACAATGACTTGGAAGAAGTGGACAACTTTTGTATAATAATTTTTCTTTCAAAGTTTTGGAATAGCAAACATCACCCTTGTCCCTGTATTTTCTTTATCTTAAAATTTGAGAAGAGACCTATCTCCTTTGGTGCATCTCAATTTCCCAGGTTGTTCTAATTTATTGTTCTCCTTGTTGCCAAATAAATAATATCCTAATCAGGAAAAAAAATGATATATTTGACCATAAAAAAAATTAGACTTACTGAATCATTTATCAGTCATGTTGATACGCGCTAATTCAACGCGGAAATTGTATCAAAATTTATCTTTTAAATGTAAAAACACATTTTTAGCGCAATCCAAATAAATAGTACTGCGCATGGGCAGCGCTAAAGAGGTATTTGCTAAGTTCTCCTGTCGATACTTCAAATAATTCAACAAAGAAATCTGAGAAGCATCAGACCATGAGCTCGAGCACAAATTTTACCATGGAAACTTCATCAATATCAGGAAGTTGAGAACCCTAGAGAAAGCGACTCCTATTTTCACCGAATGTCTTATTTATACAGAAAAATAGGTTTCTGGGGAAAGTACAGAGTAGGTAATAGAATCATGTGTGATGGTAGGCGTGGATCATTAAGCACTGTCTGTCTGTCAGACTTCCAATACGAGAACGATATAAGGTTTCAGCTTCATCCTGAGTATTGTTGGCATTTGAGAAGAAACAGTTCCAGTATTATCGTATCTTCTTTAGAAAATGTGCTCCATTAGTCACACCTAAATACGTTGTCAATACGACAGTGCAAAACACTTCAACGCCACGTGTCAGGCTTCTTCGCCTAAATCTTTTATAAACTTAAAGGCCCCACACAGTCCAGCTAGATTCAAAATGAAGCGTCCTGTCACTCTGATTTTAAATTGAAATTGGGACCTCTGGTTTCGTTTAAATATTTAAAAACCTTATGCCATTCAGCTTGCATAAATATTTTCACGTGTAACGATTAAACAATTTAAGACCTAATTTTATAAATACTCAGCTAACTATACGGAAACGATTTTACCATTTTCAGTTCTTGCGAGCATTTAATTAGGGTTGAAAAATCTCGAAACCCCCGTTCTCTAGTCAGGCCATGGAACATGGAAATACACAATGTATCCAACCGCTTTTCTTATAGAAGAATATGATTACTTTCTGTGTCGGCTTCCTAACTCTGTAAGCGAACGAGAAAGAAATGAGTTTTGTCGGGACGAGTTTCCCACTTTATCTTGGAATTGCTGCCTAATGCTATTACATGAGGGTAAAGTGAAAGCGGTGAAAGTAGGGTGCAGTCACGGAATGGGGCCTTCGTTCCAGAGGGAACCCAGAGAGAAATCGCACTTCCGCCTTAGGTGGAACAACTTGACACCTCCAAGTGTATTATACTTCTTCTGCCTAATGGAATTTCATATCCAGAGGCCCTCCGTCACTTTAGCAGACAAATGCGGTCAACAGGCAGGGCAGGGTTACCTATAGTAAATTGTTTTTGCAAAATTTTACGTTTTTTGTTTGTTTCGTTTCGGCTCATTGTCATATATTGCACTAACAAAGACAAATTTGCAGTTTAAAAAAAAACCTAGTTCTAATGCTCATAACCAATAGATGGGGATCAGAATTATACGTTTAAGAAAAAGCGTTACTGACTTTATTTAAATCCTGCAAAAGTAAAAGGATTTTTTTTATCAGTTTGCTATGGGTCTATGGTCTAGCCGAAACCGCAAAAGGTCAAACTATTTACTGAAGAGACAAGATACAATGGTTTCGTTATGCAAACATTACATTTCCATTCCAAGTATTTACATGGTTTGGCTGTGTCAACAAGGAGCACAAAGTCAGCGAATTAGGTCCAAATGTGGTATCTAGTCAAATAAATAGAGCTGGAGACTTATCTTCGCACGTCTCGTTCCTAACTTTGATTTGAAGTTACGACCTCCTGAGCACGTTC
The DNA here is from genome assembly GCA_009869905.1 of Ceratophysella communis. Classification (NCBI taxonomy): domain Eukaryota; kingdom Metazoa; phylum Arthropoda; class Collembola; order Poduromorpha; family Hypogastruridae; genus Ceratophysella; species Ceratophysella communis. Next base: position 5,355 of record VNWX01003387.1, on the reverse strand, counting down.
TTTCTCCTAAGCTTACATATCACGGGAATGCGCGATTCTTCCCTTACTCTGGCATTGCGAGACTTCTGAAAAGAAATAATATGCTCTAACTTCTAAACCCCAATTGCGGTTGCGTTTGCAGTTTTCATAAAATTTAATCCTGTCGACCAATCTGAAACATAATCCCTTGAGAATGAAGTTTTAGAAATACAGGATCAGCAAAGTTTCCAGTAGTCAGCCTAATAACCCCTGCATTCATACTGCACGCATCTCCATCAGGTAAGCTAAGTTGTTTCAGCGTCAGGAAACGCANTTAGGATGAGGACACAAGAGGCTTAAGGTATTATGATCTCGTCCACCCAGCGTCCCATTACGAGTACAAGACATGCCGAGTATTCACAGGGAGAAAGTCTGGGATTCTGAGCTCATTTCTCCGTGAAATCAGGAGATTCTCTTGAGACCCATTAGGAACTGGAGCCTATAAGTCGGACTGCTGAAAGGTAGCTTCATGGCTCAAGTCAGTATTTTTGAAATAACTATCTTCTGACTTGAGTCAGCGAGATACACACAAAAATATTCTTCTTGACGAAAAGGTTCTTCCAGCATGCACTGCAGAGGCATCAACTCACAAAGAAATGGAGACTGGATACAGAACTGCCAATTTGTTATCTCCGAAAAGCGTAACAGCTCAGACTACACTACAATGAAGATTCAAGAAGCCGTTGTACAAACATATCATTATTTGCAAGAAAAGACGTTGCGAATATATTTCGCGACGATGACCTATAAAAGACATGCTGCCAAATATTAAATCAGTATGCCAGAGTCGATTTAATGTACAAAACGTAAAACAATTGCAAATTTAATTATACTTTTCGCAGCTTTAACTATATTGATAAAATAATGTCAATATAATTTTGGAAATAACATAATACTCAGATAGCACAGCTTGCTTGTACAAAAGCTTCAACCTTATAGAAATAGGTACCTATTTCTAATGAAAATCATAATCAAAAAATCATTTGACGAAATCAGGTACCTACTTAAAATGATTTGATTTCTTAAATTATATGTGGCCAACCTTGTAGTATTTCACCCTTCTTAAGATCAAACCTTAAAATTTCAAAATTTGGTATGATTTTTTTAATTTGAGGGGGCCATATTATGCGCTGATGGGTAGATGTGAAAGATCCCGGCTTATCAAGGTTGAATCTTGAAATCTGCGCTCTTAGCCCATTAAATTAAATTAAAAAGTTAACACAGTAGTTATAGTAACCTTTTTTTTTTAAATGGTCTTACCTTTTTGATGCGTTTCTAATTGAGAATCTTCTGCATTAATCAAAAAAATTAACACGGAAGCTGCTACCAACCCCACCACTATTTGAGCATGACAGTTCGAGTACCCCATTTTACACGTCAATCCATTCAGAAGACGAAATGTCATATTTGCGTAAACTGAGCACTACACAGTAACAATTACTGAGATAAGGATTGATAACAAGCCTTTAAAGTACACAATAAAGTTAAAATAAACAAATTATTTGATCCCTTTTTTTCTGAATATGATAGACTTCATTAGTGACATAAAATCACCTTATAAATCGCTATCAGAAGGTTTAAGTTTTAGTAATTTTCTTAAATATCGTAATATTTAGAGGCTACCATTTAGATTTTATAAGGACTGGAAGATGACAGATATCACGTGCAAACTCAGTGAGCTCAAAGTTTACTATTCGTGAATTACTGGAGTGATTTTAACTTTGGAAATCGGAAGTGGAATGGAGATCAGCTCGGGTGAAGAGCTAAACGCTCACTGACTTTGTTGAATAAGATCGCGTTCCTCTTCACGCGTTTTCCTCCCTCCTAAGCTCATCAGCAGCACGCGGAACTAGAGATCCCCATGCTGAAGTGAAAGCAGGAGAAAGCCTTTCCGCGGTCAAAATGATTCTACTAGTTCCCGGCTCCCGGCATGCGTCTCGCTTTCATAACCCGTACAATTTCTATTGAAAGTTTTCATACTCAGCTTAAGTCTAGCTGGGTCAGGGTGTGCGAAGATACGTACTTATTAAAACATTAAACTGGCGAAACCAAAGGCAGGTTATATACTCTATAGGAAATAAATCAGTAATGAACGGTCTTAGAGCATCGCCTTGAACAACGTTCTACTAAATTATTAGCCTGTTAAGCAGATGCAAATTCCTTGGAAGACCTTTAATTTGTTTCTTTTCAATTCGTATAGTTTTGCTAAAATTCCACAATTTTTCAATAACCCTAATAAATCGTTTTCGAATGATCATTAAACTTAAACTTTGTTTTAATTTTTTAATTTTAAATATATAAACTAACTCGAATTAGCCAAAATTAGTCTACTAAAACATACAATTTATTTAAGTTGAATGGTTTTCAAGGTTTGAGATTTTTAAATTTTTGGACAGAATAGTTTCATAGTTAGTCTTGACAAAAGTACGATAATACCGAAATGCATGGAATCTTATTTTCGTAAAAGGTTTGGTATTGCTCACTACTTGTGGCAGAAACTGGTGAAGAGTTTTAAATCGATATTTTAATTTGTGCTTCATACTTAATTTCCTTTTATAGGATTGCTTAACGAACAGCCTTTGAGTGGGGCTTCAAATGTATTATTTAATGAAAAACTATTGTAAAAATGAACAACCTGAATTTCTAAATTTTTAACCTTCAAAAGTTGAATGCAATATAGGTACCTGATGATGATAAAGTTAGAATCGCAAAGGTTAAAATCGTGGCTTATGCACTTTGGAAAATATAGAGTTTGCTTATATGGAGTTTGCTTGAAGAATTTAGAATTCTTATTGAATACTTTCAGTTATTGTGTAAATCTGAAAGCTACCATACATAACACAAATATATTTAACCTATAAAATTCAGGAAAGTCCCAAAATGATAACGAAAGGAACACTACAGAATTTGCAGATAAATCACACGCTAGGAAACTATCTAGGTATAATACCAATTAAATTCAATCTGGAAGAAGCAAGTTTTGGATACGCTGAAGTAGTAGGAAGGCCAAATTTTAACAAATTTATTTCAGGATTTTTAATCTTGATGCACACTTTAGTAACCGTTGTGTTGGCTTACCAAGTTTATACTTTTTCTGAGATAACTCCCGGCGAAATTGCGATGGGAATCATGATAATTGTTTTGGCAGCGGTTGGAAGTGTGGTTACTGTGTTCTACAACTTGGAACATGAGAGCATCGCTCAACTTATCAACAGATTTTTTCAAATCAATCTTTATTTATGTGAGTTCGATTAATTAAATGTCTGAAATATTCTGTTCGCTACCACTTTTAGGTCATATTCCATATCTAATATACGTATCTTATTTCCAGGTAAAGTGTTTGGAATCAGAAGATTCCCAACTAAATCGGTCGAAATTGTTACTCGTTTCATTTTAGTGGCATATATTGTTTCTTGTATGTTCTTTTTAATATTATGCTTCTCGTTAGCACACTATGAAACTTTCTTCCTATTTCGACGAGCAAATGCATTTGGCGTTGAAGTTACAGCATGGCAAACCGTGGTTGAACCTGGTATAATCTGTTACTTCTTGTTTTGTGATTTAACTTTATTTAGTCTACTTACCATATACGAGTTGATTTACATTGTTGCTGTTTTCCAATGGTTGTCTTGTATCAGGTAATATTTAAACCTCTTTAATCTTGCTCAATTAACACTCTAAAGTTCAGGAATTTTGTGTTTGGTAACAGGTGGAAGAATAATCTAACTCGAATGGAGAAGCTTCGGTATTTTCATGTGTATAGATCACTTCAAGTTATGAGCTCGTGTTATGAAGAGCTTGTGAGACATTTTGTAGCACTAGTTCTATCCTTATTGGCTGTGGTGTTGATAATTTGTTTCTTTTACTTTTGTTCGTGGAGGATTGCCGAATTGTCCTACGGAAATCAATTTATTGTTTGCTGTTGGTGCGTTTGTTGCAAGTGTGACCCTTTTTCTTGGAGGGGGCACATTTTTTCGTTACTCGCTAGCGATTGAGGCAACGTCTCGCCGTTGCTGGTCCTCTGAATCTAATTCGTTCCATGGTCTAACTCGTCTTGATAAAATATTTCTGCGTTCCTGCCGTCCAATTATGGTAAATGTGGGGAACCTTTTCAGTATAAAGAACCGTGAAATACCGCTGATTTTCTTCGGCACTATTGTAGTTAAAACTACTACTGATATGTTGCTCACATTTCCTATTTCCCGAAAATAAATTGCGTTGTTTGCAAGCCGTTGGTTATTCTCGGATCCGGTCGTTTTATTGAATTAAAAGATTTGGCGAGTTGCCTCACTAATTAAAAATCATGTGACTCTGTTTTCTGACAAACTCTATAATCACGATAGGGAGCTAATTAAGACGTCCTTATTTATTTATAATTATGCCAATACAAATCTTGAATTTTTGAGATATTTTGGTTTCCAACGTATTCGGGATTTATTATTTCTACATTTTATTTATTAGTGGTAATGATGGTGTATTTTACGATGGATCACTTTTAGTTTACCAGACACTTTTTTCCCAGTTATACACACGAACTAAGAATGTAGCTTTACACAATTTGCAGTAGGTAGGTAATATTGAATAAAGACAAATCCGTCTTATAGATGTACAAGTTAAACATAAGTATATTATTAAATACAAATGCTGTGAATATTTGTCCAAAGATCATCTCGCGTAATAGATTAACTCGCAAAACGCAAAAATACATTGGAAAATTCGAATTTAATTTATTGAAGCACAGATGTCCAGAGTGCCCCCTTGACATCGAAACCCGCAATCTTGATTTACAAATTGGCAAGTGCCTCCGCTTTTAATATATAGGTTGCCAATGGGTCCGGCCTTATTGCAGGAAGTTGTGTCTTTGTAGCCATCGCACTTAGGAGCAAGACAGTAGCAAACTAAATAACAAAAAACAAAGGCCTTAGAATTTGAGAAATAGTATGTTCAGAGTCAGAGGTAACCAAAGCCGTGATAAGCTTCAGTACTTTGAGTTGAGGTGGAATTTCTTTAGGAGTTTAAAACATAGGTATCGAATGCCTTATTGCATAAGGTAAACAGATAAGATTTGTTTTTAAAAGTCAGGGCACCACAAAATATGCAGTGCTAAAGTCTCACTAGGCATGGAACGGAAACTTTAATTCATATCAAAATGCACAATTTAACCTATTAATTTAAATGTGCTGATAAATTATTACGTTTTTAAATTGATAGTTACTATTAAATCTGCCCAAAATCAAAAGGCTGTTCGGTTCGGAGCATCTGGTATTTAGGATTCGTGCAACTGTACCTTAACTTGTTACAAGAATCGAGCATTTATTATTACTAAAGGGATGCTAA
>VNWX01003386.1:0-10399 GCA_009869905.1 Ceratophysella communis | reverse complement strand
CGGATTCTTGTCTTTGCCGACGTATCAAGTCTCGGATCTTGGAGATTCCGCCGTTTCTCTCCGGCATTACCATGTCACCACTATCCATTATGGCGACGGGTCTGGGGGTCGTTATGTAATCTCAATAGTTCGGGCGACCTTAAGTATCATAAATACAAATTATATTATTATCACTGCCTGTTCGGAATCGAAATTTCAGTTGTAAATTATAATTTATAATCATTAAACATTAACTAGTAAACGATTGCAGTTTTTACTTCTTTCATCAGCATGTAATGAAAATAATATACAAATTCATTTCGCTAATCTGGGCCATTTTTAAGGCAGCAGCGCCCAGCGACAAGACAAAAAGGTTTTAAAGCTGTACTGTACTGTAACTTTGAATGTGTAGCATACTTGTGATTGCAATTCAGTACAGTAGACCATAGACATCACGTTAGCTAGCTGAGCTAAAGAGTGAAAATAAACTGTCTATATTCAAGTCTACTGTTAAAGATGTTCTAGTTCGCGTATGCAATAAATTTTCTCTCCAGTTGTTTTAGTTTCCTAGAACCAATTTTAATTTAGATTCCTGACTAGCGTAAATGCCATTTGGCAAATACGCATGTTTAACTTTTAGGTTAAGCAAAACTGTAACTCATTACTGTAACTCAAACTGTAACTCATTACTGTAACTCATTACTGAGTTACAGTTTTGCTGATTTTGAATAAAGGACAATCAAATCAAATCAAATCAAATCAAACGTTTCGTTTCGCAATTATCTATGCCATATGCTGGAACCTTTAGCTCGGAATCATGTAACTCAAATGATAAAATATGCATCGCCGACGCTGCTATAAGCGCAACGTCAGAAATTAATTCCAGAAAAAAAAGTTGCGGTAAGTACTTGCTAGGAATATTTTGTATTTTTGATTTAGAACTTACCTTCTGCTCCAGGTGCAGGGATTTATTCGAGTAATGTGAGATGGGCTTTCCTTATATATGTTTATCTTTACACTACGGTGTCAGAGGTCAAGACAGCATTCTTGACTTATCTTTAGTTATGTTTTATTGTTTGTTTCCTCGACCTCCGCCGGATTTCTCAATCCGAGACAACTGACTGACATGATAGGCTGCGCAAATGAAGATCAATCTACGAGTATAACTTCATCTTCCACATCTGCTGGTTTCCTCCGGAATGCGACTTTAGGGCTGTCTGACAAAACAAATAGAAGAATACATAGCGCATTTTATAATCTTAAAAGGCTGGCTCTTTACGTATACTTTACCCAATACCAAATACGGCATGTGGGAGTAGACTGATCTTACTTTGACGTCATTCACGTGAGAAGATGAGGCTGTGAAGTAGAATTGAATAATACTGGGCTCGGGCCTCCTCTGGCTCTTTCGATGCGCGAGAGGGCAGAACACAGCTATAGCGATGACGCCAAATCCAATTAAAATTAAGTCGTATTTTGCCCAGTGCGCGACGCGCGACTCATACATAACATCTAATTTTTATTTGAAAACGCACAAAAAAAAGTTAATGACCCTCTCTGCGCCCTTGACTCCGCAGGCACCATGGCACCAGAATGCAGGAAAAAGTGCCGTGAAATAACAAATATTTTTCGGGTTTTCGATAATTTTTCGTTTAACAGCGACTCGCCTTCGAGTCGTCCTGATAAACTCGTTCAGTCAGCTCATAATTATTTTGGCTACCTCACTCATGCCAAACTCACAATTTTGCCCAAGTCCTCAGTTACTGAAGTTTATTATTCTCAACCTGGTTGGATTGGGTAAGTAACAAGGTTAGCACGGCGCGCGTGTTGCTAATTGCCGCGCCGGTATAGCTTGCTTGACGTCAGCTAAAGATAACGGCCAAGTCTCAAGACCCAGACAAAAGGTTTCAGTTAAGATTTACTGGGCGTAATTATTTATATGTACATAGTCACACATTCACTTATCATTTTCGACTGTCTGAATTGACGCATTTAACAGTCAAGCGGACGACACATGCTTGATGTGACCGTGACGTTACGGAAATTAGCAGGAAACCTGGTGTCCCATCCGACGTCATGGACAAAAGAATCCGGTGTTCGACGTGGAATATTTAGTCAAATTTCCTTGTTCAGTTTATACGGCATCAAGAGAAAGTCATGGACTTCTTTTCAGATATTCTCAACGTTCATCTTTTGTATCTTCAATTTAGGTTCTAAATAACTAATTGCTGTAACTTTCTAGTTGATATACCGAATTTCTTGGGGTAGAACGTAAAATATCGAATATCCACCTCAAGATATTACATGAGAATTGATAATAAGGACATTTCGTTTAGTTGGAAATCTGACTCAATTCATGCAGTGTCAAATAATAACTACTGTACTGCCTTGCGTTTTGTGGCTCCCGCAGACAATTTCAAAGAATGGCAACGGCCTTCAGTCAATTTTTTTTATATTTCGCTTTCCCTTTCTTGGATATTATTTAATGTTCTCTCGCTTTTAATTCATTTCCCAACAAAGGTTATAAGGCTTTTTAAATTATGTTTTTCAGTTGAACAGAAGGCAACGTAAAAATCGAGAGTCGAAGATTCTACCTTCGAATTTCTGTTATCGTCAGAGGAAAAGATGGCGGACAAGAAGCCTCCGGATGCTAAGCCTCCCCATGCTAGTAGCCCTATGGCTGAAGGAAAGCCAACTGAGCTGGCATCAGTGGCAAAGTCCGTTAAAGGAATTGCAGCTCCGAAGCCGAGTACCACTACGAAGCCAGCCACTGAGACCAGTGAACAGCCTGAGGTTAATCCGCAACCTGCGGTCAGCAGAAAACCGAAAGCTGCAGCCAGCCCAGTCGCTGCAAAATCAGGCGTAATTCAGGAACCTACTATTGAAGGGAAGACGGGTGCTAAACTGCAGCCTAAGGTCATTCCAGAACCTGGGCTCAAGTCAAAACCAATTCTTAGAAGGAGTCCAGCTGCAGGAAAACCTAGCATCGTTCAGAAACCTGCTAATAAAGGCGAACCACGTTCCAATCCACAACCTGGGGTAAATCCAGAGGTTGAGGTCAACCCAGCGCCTGAATTAAGTCCAAGACCAAGTGTCGCTCCTAGTCCAGCAGCGGCAAAATCTCGCGTCATTCCGAAGCCTACTACCAAGGCTAATCCAGATGTTAATCCACAGCCGGAGGTAAATCCGGTACCTGGAGCCAGTCCAGAATCAAGTGTCCCAGCAGGTCCTGCCACTAAAAAACTACGCGTCAGTAAGAAACCTTTAAGCAATCCTCAGCCTGAAGCAAGCGCTGCACAGCCGCCGACTGAGCCGAAACCCAGTGCTGAGAAAACCGGGACAGAAGCCAAGTCCGAAGTTAAGCCTGCCGTAAGAAAGAAACCAGCCGTCGGTTTAAAACATGCCGTCATCACGAAGCCTGCCGTCAGCACAAAGCCTGCCGCGGGCAAGAAAACCAAAGGAATCAAGAAGGCTCTTGTCACTGTCACCACGAAAGAGCAGGAAATCGGCAAGGAGCCTCATACCAGTGTACAGCAGGAAATCAATATCCAGCCTGACGTCGAATCAGCGCCTGCAGAAACAGGAGCCGAGGTTTTGGAAGAAACGTCGTCATCCTCTTCTGATTCGGTGGAAGATACCGATGAAGAGGAACCGGTGGTATCAGAAGAGTCGTCCGATTACAATTTAAACGAATTTCAAATGGAATGGATGAAACAGAGAAATGACAAGCGTTTGAAAAAAAGACGTTATTACGACCCGATTTACAAATGTGGAAGCACAGACGATGACTGTGACGAAATCTGTTGCGACGAATACGAGGCGTTTGGTCGCAATAAAACTGTAACATACGTTGACCTAAGCGATAGGAAGAAACCTGGTTCTGGCGTTAAACCCAGTGTTGGAATGAAATCTCAGTCAGAACCTAAATCAGCTGACGGCAAGAAACCAGCCATAGACGTTAAGCTCGGTGATGGCAAGAAACCTGACACGGGCATTGCTTCCAGTGATGGTAAAGAGCTTACAGCTGACGGTAAGCCAGGTGATAAAAAGAAAGCTATCACAGACACCAAACCAGATGATGGCACGAAGCCAGCCCCAGACTTGAAACTCAGTAAGGGTACGAAAGCAGGCCCTGACGTTAAACTGAAGATGAGTGATGGCAAGAAGCCTAAGACCGTCACTGAGATTAAACCCAATGACAGACAGAAATTAGCGGACACTAAGCCCCTTGATAGCAAAGCGTCTGCTAAGGATATCGAACCCGATGTTGAAAAGAAATCTGCGTCTACTAAAGCCGGCCGCAAGAAACCTGTGAATGTTAAATCCGATTCTGGCCCGAAACCTACGGCGGCCGTCAAACCCGGTGAAGTCCAGAAAGCTGCCGCGGAGAGCAAACCTAGTGATGGCAAGAAACCTGCGGATGTTAAGTCCGGTGAAGGCAAGAAAGCTGCGGATGTTAAGTCCGGTGAAGGCAAGAAACCTACGGATGTTAAGTCCAGTGAAGGCAAGAAAGCTCCCGCGGACGGCAAACCTAGTGATGGCAAGAAACCTACGGATGTTAAGTCCGGTGAAGGCAAGAAAACTGCCGCCGGCGGTAAACCTAGTGATGGCAAAAAACCTACAAACATTAAACCTGGTGATGGCAAGAAACCTGCGGCTATCCAGCGTGGCGATCGCAGCAAATCTGCCGACAATAAACCTGATGGCAAGACACCCGCTGATGTAAAACCTCGTGATGCCAAAAAATCTGGAGATTCGAAACCCGGTGTCGGCAAGAAACCTGTGAAAAGCAAACCCGGCGATGACAAGAAACCTGCGGATATTAAACCGGGTGATGGCGAGAAACCTAGCGCAGACGTTAAGCCAGTAGTAGTCAAGAAACTTTCTGCGGAGGAAGAACGCAAGAAAGCGGCAAAGAAGTTGGCAAAGCAGAAAAAGAAGCAAGAAAAGAAGAGGATGGAGAGGGCAGCCATGATTAAAAAAGATTTTGAGAATTACTTTCGGAAGCCGTTTGCCAAGATTACCGAGAAAGAATTTGCATACCCGTGTCACGCCAAGAGGGTGGTACGCACCATAGTCATATTTAACGAATATGAGAAAGTTTGTATGGCTTTAAGTAAGCCCAAAAAACCGCCGGAGTATGGTTACAAGGCTTGTTGTCTAAGGAAGAAAATTCTTCGCTTGATCTATGAGGACTTCAAAACTATATGTTGGCCTGATCCAGAACCAGTCCCCGAGTCATTTGCTCAAAAGCTCATGAGGTTTCTTATGTACCTCCTTAAATGCCAGTGTCTTAAATGCGTTTGCAGGGCGTTTAAGATTATATACGGGAAGGTGAAGCAAAAGAAATGTTTCAAAAAATTAAAAGCGTGTACACGTAAGAAGAAAGTTACAATATCAACTCATGCACTGGGTAAGAAGCAAGCCAAGACGTCAATTAATATTCCAGGGAAGAAACGAGCCAAGGCTTCAATTCTTTGCATCGAAAAAGAAGCAGGCAGAGAATTCAAAAACTACGTTGATGAAGAAGCACCGAAAGAGAGTCCCTTCAGTTATTTCACATCAGATTCATTGGCACAGGGCGGATCTCAGATGGCAAGATCGGGAAGTTCTAGACTTTAGGCAGCATATGCTATCTATCGTTAAGCATTACAAGTTTATAGGAGAGTCTGATCACGATGAAGATAAAGGTGATAAAGGTGAAAGCTTTAGTCCTGAGCCGATCGAAGAAGTTAAACTCGAGCCCGAGCCCTCTGAGGAGTCCGTATCAATGCCAAATCTAAGAAAGATGCTTTACGGAAAAAACCGGGACGACTCTGATGATGAAAAATCTGAATCGGATGATCAGCCTGCTGAAAACAAGAGGCTTGAAGTTGACAAGCAGCCAGAAAAAACGGACCTAGATGCCGACAAGCGGGGTTTACAAGACACGAATCTTGACCAAAAACCGGACACAGAAACGAAGCTCGAAGAAAACATCCAAACTGATATAGACAAGAATATTGCAGGTCAACCACCTGATACAGAAAACAAACTTGAAACAGAGCAGCAACAGCCTGATGACGATAAGAAGATTGTCTCAGGCAAACAACCCGATCAAGAAAAAAAGCTTGAAGCAAACGAACAAGCCCAAGATGGAAATAGCAAACTAGAAACTAGCGAACAACCGCTTGAAGATAAGAAGCTGGAAGCGGAACAAAGGAAAAAGAAAAAGCATTGACTCTGAACACAAACACAAGAAAAAGAAAAAGCCTGACACGGAAAACCAAACGGTTGCAGATCAGAGTCTTGAAGTTAAGCAACAGCTCGACGGAGACAAGAAGCTCGAAACAGATGACCAACCCGATGAAAAAAAACAGCCTGACGTCGGCGGAAAACACGCAAAAGCTAAGAAGCCTGACGGGGACAAGAAACACAAGGCAAAGAAAACGACTGAAGCAGAGAAACAAGCTGATACGGACAAAAGTCAGGACAGAGTAAAACAACTCGATGAAGACAAAACGCTTGCGGCAGAAAAGCAGCCTGATGAAGTCAAGAAGACTGAAGCGGAAGAGCACCACAAGAAAAAGAAAAAGATGGAAGCGGACGGAAAACACAAGAAAAAGAAAAAGCTTGAAGCAGACAAACAAACAGATGAAGACAAGAAGGTAGATTCTGAGAAACAAGCCGATGATGACAAGAAGCGTGATGCCGATGTGCAACCCGATGCAGTTCAAGATATTGACGGCCAAAAAGCAACCGATAAACCCGAAACGCTTGGCACAGAAATTCAGCCTGACAAGGCACTTGGCTTGGAAAAAGATCCTGTTGAAGACAAAACGCTTGACTTAGAAAAACCACCAGATGAAGACAAAAAGCTCGATCCAGAAAAACAAGCAAATAAAGACAAGACCCTTGACACAGAAGTTCAACTTGATGAAGAAAAGTCTCTGGGCGCAGAAATACAACCCAATGAAGATACGAAACCTGACGCAGAAAGCCAAAATGGTGATGAAAACAAGACGCTTGACGCAGAAATCGGTTCAGCTGAAGTAAAAACGCTCCAAGACGAAGACAAGAAGCTTGACGCCGGCGAGCAAAGTGACGAAGATGCCAATACTTCCGCCGACGAGCAAATCGACGAAGATACGAAACTGGATGCCGACGAGCAAGTCGATGAAGATAAGAAACCTGCCGCAGACGAGCTACCCGATGAAGGCAAAAGCGTCGACGCGGACAAGCCGCTCGAGGAAGAGAAAAAGTCTGACACAGACGAACAATCCGATAAAGACAAGAACGTCGACGCAGACCAAGCTCCAGATGAAGATAAGAAGCCTGCCGAAGACGAGAAATCCGAAGAAGAGAAGGAACCTAAAGCTCATACCCCGACCTATGAAGAAAGGAGGCTTGCTGCAAAGGAATGGGCCGAGAAACAAAGGGCACTTGCCACAGAAAAACAAGCCGAGGAAGAAAGGAAGCTGGCCGAAGAAAAACTAGCCGAGAGAAACAGGAAGCTCCGGGAAAAACGGCGGCTCCGAAATGAGCTACGAGAATTCGATCTTTTGAAGAGAAGTGGAGCCAGAGCTAAAGTGAATCCATGTAAAATGGTGAAAATTAAATGGGACTACACTGAACTCTCTGGACCCCGACAGCACCCAAATAATTATAACGAATTCAAAAAGACGGTGAGGCATAAGCATAGGATTAACCGCATGTCGAACGTCAAATACAACCCGCAACAGCTATTCTATTTGGCGAAGATCGAAACCGCATGGAGAATTATCGACTGGTGTTATGAAGTCTTCGAACAAGGAGAAAACTGCATGGACTGGAAAGAGCTGTGGACAGTATACCGAATGGAAGACGTGGTCAGTCGTGAATTATTTGATGCCGGGGTGATCAGCAGACTGACCCCACAAGAATTTAGACGTTCTCAGTATTACCGCGAGTACTTGCAGTTCTTAACGGAAACTGTTGACGAAACCAGGAAGAGAAAACAAAAAGAATTTGAGGATGAGTGGGATCGTTTATTGGGGAAATATATACGTAAGTCCGTCTTTTGGTGCATTCTGTTTATAGGATTGTGGAATCTTCTTTTTCGATTTTAGAATTTCTATTCAGAAAGCAATCAATGAGTAACATCAACATAAAGAGACTCTTGCAACTTCAAATTCGGCTAAATTTAATTCGATTTCGATTTGGCTACATATTGCCTTGCTGATTCCGTTGTTCATACTAATTCTTCTTTTGTTTTCCGTTTTACTACAGCCCCTGAGCGATCGGATAGCAGGATAACCATCGTGAGGGATGCCTCTCGAGTTAGCCGTTTTGACTTCTTGGGTCTCCTGCACATTGGCTTGGCCACGGTTGCTCGAGCTATTGGTCAAGCCTTACGGGCTGGAGAAGCGGTAGACATGCACGAGTCAGTGGCGATGGACTTCGGCCCCGATGCGAGGAACTATGGAACTGTAACGGCAAATACTGTCTACAAGCGAGGTGAAAAGGATTCGCCTGGCCGTGTTCCAATCAAGATAAGACGTGGGAAGCCTGTACGTCTTCGGCGTGGTCGTGGTTTCGGCAGAGTCTTTAACTCTCTTGGAGGAAGAGCCTTTAACTTAGGTCGCGAGCCCGCTTCAACTGTAGCTTCACCGAAACTTGGCCGAACGGTAACCTCTCCGAAGCGTGGGAAAGCTGTGACTTCGCCGAAACTTGGGAAAGCTGTAACTTCACCGAAACGTGGGAAAGCTGTAACTTCACCGAAACGTGGTAAAGCTATTACTTGGCCGAAACGTGGGAAAGCCGTGACTTGGCCGAAACGTGGGAAAGCCGTGACTTCACCGAAACGCGGTATAGCTGTGAAACCGAAACCCCGCAAAATATTAACTTTACCGAAACGTGGTAAAGCTGTAACTTCACCGAAACGTTTTAACGCTGTGACTTCGCCGAAACGTGGGAAAGCTGCAACTTCACCGAAAAGTGGTAAAGCTGTAACGTCACCAAAAGCTGCAAAAGCAAAACTCGGCAAAACATTGATCTCACCGAAACCTGGTAAAGCTGTAACTTCACCGAAACGAGGTAAAGCTGTAACTTCACCGAAACGAGGTAAAGCTGTAACTTCACCTCCGAAACGAGGTAAAGCTGTAACTTCACCGAAACGAGGTAAAGCTGTAACTTCACTGAAACTTGGTAAAGCTGTGAAACCGAAACCTGGCAAAAAGTTAACCTCACCGAAACGTGGTAAAGCTGTAAAACCGAAACCCGGCAAAACTTTAATTCCACCGAGACCTGGTAAGGCTGTTACCTCGCCAAAACGCGGCACTGCTGTAACTCCACCGAAACGAGCTAAAATGGTAACTTCACCGAAGCGGTTGACATCACCGAAACTTGGTAAAGCTGTAACTTCCACAAAACGCCGTTTAATTCCTACTTCAACGAAACGCGGTGGAATAGCTCGTAAACCCACTCAACGAGGGAGACCCGGAAGCGTTACAGTTATCGCTAAACCCAAACGTAGCATCCTGCGCACCGGACCTCGGGCCCAAGACGGTCAATCAACTTCAAAGAGCGTCACGTTCGCAGGCTCTGAACTTTCGTTCAAGGAAGAACCTGAACCCAAGCGCAATTTATTCAGGGACCTCTTACGCATGAAAGTGGAGAAGAAGCCTAAAAAACGCGTTAAAAAAGAAGTAAGCATATGGTCAAGGATAATAAAGCTCTTCGCCAGAAAAAAGAAGACCGGAAAGAAGAAGCCCAAAGCTATCCAAGTGAAGCAGGACAAAGTCCCTAAAATCAAGAAAGACATAGGACGTACCAGGAAGAAGAAAATCATTTATAAAATTAAAAGAGACCACATTCCTGAAATCAAGGAGGCAATCGCTTCTGAACTGGACAAGGGCAAAGCTCCTAAATTGCAGAACGCAATTGATGCTAAAGCGAAGAAACAAGGCTATGTAGCACGGTCCTCGGTCCAAGAATTCTTTGACAAGAAAAAGCACAAAAGATCAGTCTATAGAAAGTACTCGAACCCGAATAAAAAACCAACTGACCTGAAAGTTAGTCTCTTTGTCCAGAATCCGTACGAAGTTCACAGACATGACAGAATATTCTATATACCACCACCGGATAACAGAATCATAGATAAATTTGGACGCGAAATTCGGGCTGATGGAAAATTTGCTTGCCCTACGGAGCGCTATTTAGAAGACATGTATCGAAAAATCCATGGCTGTCGCCGTCCTGATCCCAAAAGACCACATCGCTATCGTTGTTGCTACATGAGAAAGAACATTTTCTACAATCAAGATTTTAGAAAAGGAGACAAAATCGAGCTTATAACTCACTACAATATGTACAGAGGGTCTCGCTTTGGGCGTCGGCTTTTTAAGAAAATGCATGTCCTGATTGTAATCCTGCAGCTGTTTGGTCGCTGTCCCTTTGACGT
>VNWX01003385.1:0-10400 GCA_009869905.1 Ceratophysella communis | reverse complement strand
TGAATCTCTCCTTACAGGCACGAGTCTCTCAAGAAGCATTTCAAGTTCTAGGACAAATTGCTCTCGCTCGGCATTCTGTCCAAGAAGCAATTAGCGTCTATGAGAAGGCTGTCAGGTAAATAAATATAATGACACTAGCTCTCAATGCTTGGAAGTGTGATAGTCACGTTAATGTCTCATAGTTGCGTCATTAAACGTGTGAATCAGAATTATAGAGTTATGACTTCACGGTTTAAAGAATACCTGTGGCGAAATTTGTGAATGGCTAAAAAGTGTGACCATAAAATTTGGAATTGGAAGAAGTCAGCAAAAAAATTAATTAATTTTGTGAGATAAGCTTTCCGCTAGTTACTTCGAATAGCAGACGACGCCCACCTGGAATAGCATTTAGTTCGGTTAAGACACTATTTTTTGCGTTACAGAATTTTTCCAGAAAACCCTGATCTGTTAAGTAACCTTGGCGTGCTGTACATGAAGAATGGAAAAGACACGACTTCCTTTCTCAAGCTTAGCTCTGCACTCTCCTTTGATCCATGTCACCCGAAGGCTATTGTAGCGACTGCATCTATGATGCAGGTAAGCGAATATCTACGTTAATATAGCTTCGAATCTAATTCTTTTCCCAGGTTGTCCTGTGGCGTGTCATGTAAATTACAGAAGCCTCTGAACTTCAGATAGCGTGCGTGCAATATGCAATTTTACAAGGAACATTCTTTTTTCAATAGCAGCTCGAATTATATAACTTCCTCTATGGCTTGAGTTGACAGTTGACATTTAGCGTTTTTCACGGAGCCTGGGAGAAAACGTTTTAATTCAGGCTATGCAGTTTTTTTCCAAAAAATCGTATATATTTCACAATGCGCCACAAGCTTTATGTTGAATTCTTAAATATTACAGACACACGAAGACTTTGACTTTGCCCTATCGAAATATAAAATTGCTATGTGCAGCATTCCTGACTCATCCTCTCTCTGGAACAATATTGGAATGTGTTATTTTGGTAAAAAGAAATATGTTGCGGTAAGTCGTGCAAGTTAAGCAGAAATTGATGAAAGCCTGACGGAAATAACGACAATGGTAATAACTTCCTTTCATTCTTTGAATAGGCAATTAGTTGTTTGAAGCGAGCTTATTACCTGACGCCGTTTGACTGGAAAATTCTGCACAACTTGGGTCTAGTTCATTTACACATGCAACAGTACGCGTCAGCATTTCATTTCCTTACTGCAGCCATTAACCTGAAGCCGGATCAGAGTCACAATTTTATGCTTTTGGCAGGTAAGGAAAATACACGTTGAATTCGAATATAACTTGGCATTTTTAACGCTTACAGAATGCTTATTTATTAACATTCAATTTTTTTAATAGTTTAATATTACAGCCTTAAATACTAATCATAAATAATTTATATTTATACATCAAAGTTGCCATAAGTCACTTGGATGACATGGAACATGCTCGCCAGGCCTATGACCAGGCACTAAAACTAAATAAACTAAATCCAAGGACGGACTCATTGAAACTTCATCTCAACTACTCTATATCTCTATTCAATCACAAGGACTTTGACGAGTCCTTCCGGAAAGTTTTGGAAGCGAATCAGAATTATGAAAAAGATCCGTTAAAATATGATGACGAGGTATATACAGAAATATTGAAGAAGCACATATGTATTATGCACTCTACGCAGAAAAAGCACTTTTGCCTTGAGAGCCACACGGATGAAAAACACTCATTCATATGCGTACTTGATTTCAATTTGAATCTAGACAAGAGATCTACTCATCCGCATGAAAACATCTCTGCAGCTAATGGACTATAAATTTCCAGAACTCAAAGAAAAACCGAGTTCAAGTGCCGGCACTTCCGCTGTAGTAAACAAACCTGCAGTTGATTCAGAAACTTCAGTTATGCAAGCAGAGCAGCCACTTGAGCCAGAACCGCAGCACCCTAAGAAGTCCTCTAAGTCACGATCAAAGAAGCCCGAAAACTTGGAAAGGGATCTCGTCTAGGGTAAACCTTCAAAGGCGTTGACAGCTGACTTTGACACCTTTACCTCACTGTATCCTTAACTCTACAATCTGAGCTAATTATAATAATAAACAAAAGTTCTTAAGCGTGACGCGTGACTCGAATAGGAATTCATAAACATAGCTAAAATACTTATGGCATTTGGTAACTTTCAGGTTCGCATACTCAGCACGAAAATATGCACAACGTCGCCTTCGCTGTAAATAAACAAATATTTGCATGAACAGCCTAGTCTGCGCCAACTAATATACAATAATGTGTACATAAATTCAATTCCTAATTGTATATTGTTGAAACACACCCCTCAGCCTTGTAGAAAACAGGGACTTCACAATAATGCGCACTTCCGGTAATGAATAGAGCTTCATACTTGACTGATGAGACGACGGCGGCGAGGTTATATAATGGAATTTCGAGCTAGGGCTCTTCGCTTTACATAACTAATTGCAGGAACAATAGTATCAGTATACCCAAGCCAGAACTGAAAATGTCAATCCTATTTGTCCCAACTCCACTGTCCGTACTGCAAGCAGTGTTTTCTTGATTCGAGCGATAGCCTTCCATAGCAATTGCAAGTATTCATTGTCATGTTACACTCTGCATATTTGACGCATTCAATTTTAAATCCTTCGATAGTTCCACAAAATCGATTGACTTTTGCTCGGCATCTTCCTCGTTGATAGTAGAGTGTGGTATCGATGCAACTGCATTCACTGGTTTTGGGTTTACAGAATAAACCACGATCCGAGTCACAGCGTAGTGTTTCATCTGGAGAATAGCTCTGGGCAGGGTCACAGTCTTCATTGTAGTCACGAAGTCCAAGGCTTCCACAAGTTCTGATTAGAGAAAATATGATGAGAGGAGATAGCAGGAGTAGCGGTTGAGTTGGGACCATTTTCGGAATATAAGGCTTCTTCAAGTTCAGTCAATATATGTAGAAATATTCCTGCAAAAGTCAGAAAATACGAGTTTTATTATAGTCAAGATAGGGATGCTTTTACTAACTTATGCAAATACAAGTCTTTGGAGGTAAACATCAGCTTACCTTTCTTGCTATTTATTGTAAATTTTTAAATTTATGACAAAAACTTAACTGCTTAAAACAGTCGCACTAAATGAACATAGCTACATCTGAACTACTGATGGCACCTTTTGAATTTTACAATTTTACTAAACAAAAAATGCACCAAATCATCTGAAGTAATCAGACGGACACCTAGTTTCCGCTTACGCTTTACCAGCTACCCTTATCGATGTGATTCCTACACCAAGCCACCATACCGCACAAAAATGACAAGAAAGCATGCCCACGCAATTCATTGAATTTAAATTATTTATTCTTGACTGACAGACGCATTGTCACACCCATGGCTTCTGCTGTCAACAGCCTATCACAGTTTATCATTTACCAAAATGAGCTAAGCAAAATAGCAGAACTATACTGATTGCTTGAACCAAAATGCTGGCCCGACCGCCTGTGCCAACTTTAATTCAAGTCGAGCATTTGTGTTCAGTCTATATTTACCCATTTAAACAATAAGATATTACATGCAAGAATATTAACCACGTAATGCATATATAACTCCCATTCTATGACGTCTGGTCTGACCATTCTTAAACTCTCTACCAAAAAATTCAAAGCTTTAGAAATCACGCTTCTAATAATTGGTTTATCACGACGCTTTTCAGCTCCGGGTTAAGTTCATGCACGACGCACGTAATTCCATAATTCACGATTAGGCTTGAGCAAATAATATAGTTGTCATACAGCATTGTACAAATATTACAACCCAGTATTTGCGCTTTGCGCTCAAAGGTTGGGTACATTAAAGTACGTCGAAACAGGGAACAGGCAATCAAGGATATTATTTTCAAGATCACGATGTTTATTTTCGATAACTCTAGGAAATTGTGCAATGAGAAGGCAATACGGAATCTAGGCTAAAGCTTTGATATTATCAAATAGCATGGCTGAATTCGTTTTGATTCTAGCTGCCCTTCCGATGCTCCCAGCCCTGTTATTTATCGGGATTCATGATGGCATGTAAACCTGTGTACAATTTATCTTGTAATCAAAGCTTCGCTTCGCAATAGAACTCGGGCTCAATTTTCCGCCTATTATTGATAAGTCCCAAGGGCAACTTCCCCGTTCTTAAAGTCAGCGTAATACTATTTCTAAATTTCCTCGTAATGCTATCTATATCTAGGTAGGTATGTATGTATAGCCAAAGTCAGAATTAGCTTTTATTATGGGACCAGAAAAGTCGTGTTTATGGCTTGTCTCATTACCATCGGCTCATAATTAACTCAGCTAACGACTAAGTACGAGAATGAAAGAAATGCCATCACTACTGCCATGCCAGCTAACGTTAAAACATATTCTACTGAATCCAAAGTCAAATGTTTAGGTGTAATGGCGTATATTCTACTTATTTTATGTAGGATCTAATATTTTTCTCGGTTTTGATGACAGTTGCCCTGTACCTACTGATTTTTTTGTATTTAACGAAATGCTTTGTGAACAACATGAAGAATTGACAAATGGAAAAATTGCATGCATAGCGTAACATAATATGTTGAATAATTCTTGTGTAAGTCACTGAATGACTGAGTGACTCATGAAAATTCAGGCATTGGATTCGATCCCGATCAGGCTTCAATTTCTATAGGAAATAAAATATTCTGTAGAAACTATTTTTGGCTACATCCTTCAAACCACCCCCACAGATATTGTATTTCAATGGATTTTGGTTACACGTTAAACATTCCATTATGATTAAGCCATGATGTGAGCAATTGAGTTTCACATGAAAACAAAAATGCTGAATAAGCAAAGCCTGTCGGAAGTCTATTAGTCAATAGCTGATCGTAGAGTTCTTTAATTTAATATTTTTTTGTTCCTAAACGCCGCCTAATATAAGATTGGCAATATGTCACATGTCGCCGATCAGTGCAATGCTAAATGTATATTAGGCGTTTACAGATTAATCTTTAGAATATCATCCACAAAGCCAATAACATATTTTAAACGATTTCCGGTTTCATGAATGATCAAAAATAGCAAAGGTTGTGCATTTCTTATGTGAATTTGCATTAGGAGGGCTTAGCAAAGGAATACCCGAAATTCTGCATGTACGGTACTTACTTCAGGCATAAAATAAGCATACATATTTGAATAAGCGTTTGATACGCTTACCTACTGTTTAAATGCTTAGGTATTTACTAAGAATAAGAATGTGTTTTGCTTACGTGATATTTGTGCATACGACTAATTACTAACGAGTAAACAAGATGGCAAAACATATTCGCCATTACTTTTACGCTTGATTACGCTACGCATTTGAGATAAGTTTTAAGGTACAGATTAGTAGCGTAAAAAACTTTGAATGGACGTTGAACATCGGACTCGGGCATCACACATCGTAAATTCAGGTAGACGTCATGTCTCGCGTCTCGCATAAAGTTGTGAAATAATTTTTTTTCGAATCGGTAAACTATGGAGGAGGGCGGGCTATGGCACTGACCCACCTTTACCAAAAATCTGGCACAAGCTACAACTCCTTTTTCTTTAAGTACCTGCCGTAAAGAAGGAGAGAGCGATAATATTTATTGAATAGGCTGAAGCTAGATTGGGATTTCCAATTTCGAAACTACGGATTATGAAAATACATTTACAAACCTAGTCGTCCGTAGAACTTAATTTAAATATTTCTTTAAATCTTAGAGTTACACAGCTTTAGGAACACATGAATATGAAGCTTATGAAGCTGTTCGGAAATAAATTTCGGGTTTGAGCGAAATTTTACTATTGTGCAGGAATTCCTGCTGCATTTTTAACACAACTTATTACCTGCTTCTATGTAACCTGCATAAATTATTTGAATCATCTGCTTTTTTCAGAATTCGAAGCTAGCTCGATTGGCTTATAATTTCTGATAAGAAAACTCGACCTGTAAATTTTATTTTATTACTAATTTGTTAAAACGCAGCGCATTTTCATTAGTAGGCACCTCAAAAAAATTTAAGATAAAAAATCTTACAGCGTCCAGCCTAAATCCAAGAAGGGCTCAAAAATTAAGTCGAAATATTCGCTTAATAAAAGACAAAGCAGGACCAGGTCAAAAATTCTTTGGCAGGATTTGCACTTCACTTCACAGTTGCGGTTTTAAGGAGAGCTTAAAAAATGCCGACAGCCAACTCGGACAGAGAATTGAGTAATACTGCAGCATAGGGACTTCCCACACAAACTTTCGCTCTCCGTTTTACTCTGCAGATACGGAATGCACGAATGATGCTTCTGCCAAAATGATTCCCTTCGGTAGTGCATGAGCATAAGAATTTGGGCTGGCCTGGGACCATGGACACGACCGA
The DNA here is from genome assembly GCA_009869905.1 of Ceratophysella communis. NCBI lineage: Eukaryota > Metazoa > Arthropoda > Collembola > Poduromorpha > Hypogastruridae > Ceratophysella > Ceratophysella communis. The sequence continues at coordinate 3,998 of VNWX01003385.1, read as the reverse complement.
ATGCCATTAGGTGCTTCACTTTGCCCTTTTTGCTTTTCGCCATGGCCATAATTCGTCATCAGTATGCCAAGACAATAATAGACCTATCTGCCGGTAATAAAAGCTAAAACAATTCCCGTCCTTCCTCGCCATCCCCCTTACCGTTTACGATCAAGATTATTCGCTTGGCTAGCTGCGATTGCACGTAACATAGATACACCGTACACCTTTGCTGATTCAATATGCAATTCCTGAGCTGTGAAATATGAAATTAGTGCTAATATCATGCACGATGATGAGATTCAAGAATCTTAAACTCGGGTATCTCAATCTCAACTTCCAAGTTTGGCCAAGCCTGTGAAAAACATGGGTTACCGTTTCGTCTGATCTATTAAATTTCGGTTCGCTGGATTCCTTAGTACTTAGTATACCCCTTCCAAGTTGATAACTGTCGCGATTTTGAAAAAAGCTTTAATATAAAATCTTTGTTTGTTTGTTTTATCAATATTTAATGCCTATGCCTAAGCTGTGGCGATATGTAATACACATTGCACATGCATGATTGAAATACTTATCGGAATTTCACATGAAAAATATCAATAATTTACGAGCATAAAGCAGTCTACCAAATTAGAATTTAAATAACGTTTAAGTTAGCCAGATTTCTCTTCTGCTTTGATAAGTTAGGAAGCAAGTACGACCTCAATTTTAAATTAACGATGGTCAATTTTAATTCGATATGTATAACTACCTACGAAGCAATAAAATCGTTTTAGATTTAGGATGATGGAGCTTTGCAAAGTAGGCTACTATTCAATTTGATCATGAAACGGCTATTACGATACCAAGGTAATTATTTCTTGAATTCCTAATTCAAATCTCATCTGAATTAAAAATACTCCAACACGAAACCGTATATAAAATTTTGTGAAAGAATTATACTCTTTAAAAAAAAATCCAAGCCTTTTAAAAAATCTGCAATACATTATGACCTAATTAACTCTACCCTTAACCGTACTAACTTACAGAAATTACTTCACGACAGTATGCAGAAACGGTCGCACGTTATATTTTAAACAGTTAGTTAAACGCCAAAACACACACAATTAACACTGATTGATTGCGAACATAAAAAATGACAGCATGGATTAGTATAAAAATAACAGCTCGTGACCTGACTTCTACTCTAAGGATAAGCTATTTAGCATTTTAGCACTGGCGTTCAGACGTGACTAATCATTCTGCTTCCAGATCGAATTGAAACATTGTCAATACTTCTTTTCTTGGGAATTGGTACTGGGACCGGAAAATTATTGTGGTTAGGCTGTTTCTCAGTGTTTCTGCTGTTAATATTATCAGCATTTTCTGGAAGGCTTTCCCTAAAGTCAGAAATGAACTTGAGTATTCCAAGGCGATAGATGAGTGAGACGAGATTCAGTACGTTGAAGGACCAGCCCAGGTCAATTCCCATCCAGCCCATTGTTGTCAGTATTATTGTAATTAGTGTCAGGATGAAATGGACGAACTGAGCGATGATCCAAATTTGAAGCCACAAGAGGTGTTTCTGTACATACAATGGAAAAGCTGGTTATACGTATTTACTGATGTTTCAACTAAATACGCTCTGCCGTCATAAAAGTCCCGAATTGAAGGCGGTATATTAATTCTTAGCTTATGTGAAATCAATTAAACCCAATCGACTTAAAATTAAACTCCGGTCTTAAAGTGAATTAATTTGGACTTAATGATTTAATTTTTAACGTCAATAAAAGAAGAGCCCAAAATCATAGACAAAATATTTAATTCAGTTAATTTCGAGAGAACAAAGATTCGGTTACCGAAGAAAGCTTACCAAAGAAATCGCTCTCGCTAACAACGTAGTCAGTGCCGCCTGTATAACGAATGTTACTAGAAAAAAAAATTTAATTTCAAAACAGAACACCATTTCTGTAAGAATTTGCATATTTTGACTTTAAAGGTCTTACATCCAACGCTGACTTGCATCCAAATCAAAGCATCAGGTCGAATACCGAAATCCGTCTCCAGTTGATTCGTAATAAAAAAGGAAATAAGCCAAGCTAGTAAAATTCCAAGAGTCACACACTGAAAACACATAAAATTCCTTGTAAATAATGATATAATTTTTCGCTATAGGCAAACAAATCATTTTGTTAGTCATCGAAAATCATTGTACTCACGCTTTCTACAAGCACAACACCCAAGGCAAAATTATATTCACGACCGGACATTTTGAGGCCAGAATCCTGTCCGTAGAAATACGCTCTAGAATCGTGCAATTTTTCACTTCCTTGTTTCTACGAAAAAGGTCCGTCAAGGTTCACATTAAACAATGGATTTGAACTTGAAATGCTTGAAACTGATGAGTGTACTTCTGATTAACTCGGGAGTAAATCACTTGTAATCATTTAATCTTATTTAGTGTATCGCTAAAGCCGATTGTTTTCGCCCAGTAAACTTGTTAACCACAAAGCTAGCACGAATCCGTGTTCATCATAGATCACTAATGCGAACTGCGCTGCTAAACTCAAGTTACGCCTTTTTCGCTGATGCGGTAACTCGATATTAAAATTCCAAGTATTCCGACTTGCTAATCTACTGTCTATTGCGTGGATTTGAATATGGAATTAGATATTCCGCTTAATTTTTTTTACGATCTCTGCTGACTCAGCCAGGCTAGAGATGAATTGGGCTAGGCTGTTACAGAGGGTGAGTAAATTACCAGCATACCTACCATATACAATTACAAAGACCAGAAAAACCAGGCTATACTTAAGTGCAAAGTGCATTATATCTTCATGCAGTGCAGGAAGGAATATGATAGTGTGTAGAAACAGATTAAGTTGAGCGAGTACAGTATTTTCCCCATGGTGCCCAAACAAGGCATGAACCATTGCATTTGAACCACAAGCTGACTGTTCAGGTCTTAAAGCTTGTCTTATGTATTATGTAATGCAACTGTATACCTTCTTGGGTAGAAGGAAATGACCCCTTAATGTTCATTGCTTACCCTATTCCTATTGTAAATTCTAATCTTAACTCTAAAAGGTACAGGTAAGAATCACGCGATACTTGAACTTAACAGACGAAATGTACTTAACAAAATGCACTAGAAATGATATTCAAAGCCAAACACTTATCCTATTCCTATTGTAAATTGAAACCCGCATCCCTGCCCTGAATTCTGAGCATCTTGAGCAGCAGGTATCGCAGGTTTTATCCCGAGGCAGGTAGAGGTGAAATGTTCTCACAATAGCGTTATTTTCTTAATGCATTTTTCCATTACTACATAGTTTTAGTACTCAGCACGAAAGCGTTATTAGAAACCTTATTTATGGCTCAGTTTGATTAGGGTTGGTCTGAATAAAATTCTAAGCTAAGCTTTAGCTAACCGTACTTTTTATTTTCATAGTGAAGCGAGAATTAGTGAACAAATGATTCGTTAAGCATCTCAATTTCGCGTAATTTTAGCTCGATCCAAAATGCGAAGATTTTGATGTTTAAAAGACAATTCAAAAATCAGTTTTTATTTCAAAATTACGCTGAAAGTGAGCATAGAGAAATACAAAAATCAAAGGTGTACAGATCTGTATATAAATTTTCTAATCATCAGTAAGGGGAAAATATATAAATATCCACATTTTAAATCTATTCGGAAACTTTTCTTTGGTAGTCGATAATAATCTCCAATAATATTCGTCAAAAATTTAGATGTAATTCCAGGAAAGTGAATATAACCACAATTTCCTCACAGGAAGTTTACTCCTTTAGCATTAAGTATCATTATATATTTGCCTGTTAGTATGTATATTACGGTTTTTATATTTTCCTGGATCGTTTATCATTTCATATACTTCAATCGATTTCTGTCATTAGTGTTGAGTTAATAGCAAAATTGTAAGCCATTAGCTAGAACCCGAAGTATTTTAATAATTTATTTGTTTGAATTCTAGTTTAATTTAATTCTTAAAAATTAAAATGGCATTAGTACAATCGTATTG
>VNWX01003384.1:0-10401 GCA_009869905.1 Ceratophysella communis | reverse complement strand
GCAAAGAGATACTCTATTGGTAGTTTGATACACAATGGCAGACAAAAGAATCCAAGATCGATGCCGTAAAACAAGCCATGCTACCATCTACCTTCTGGTTCCAAGCTGCTGTCAAGCAGGTTTTTATTATTGGCTTAGCAAGTACTGTCCATGAAACTTAGGTCATCACCTACAACACTTCCTTTTAAGATTCATATCCTAACTAATATATGCATATTTATCAAGCTTCAAACTTCAGGAGAAAGTCGGCTTCGTTGAGTGAAAGTGAACTTTTTGAGGGTCACGTCATCAAGACAGGACGAAGGACAATACTCATTACTTCCGACCCAGGGCGTAGTGATAAGAAGTTGTTGGGGTCTTGCCGTCTCCTATTGATCCCTGGGCTCTGGCTCCTGTATTCCGTCTCATGGTACGTTCCACTCTGAGCTTAAATCAAGCTGGAAAGCCGTGTTTTGTATGGAGAAAGTTGATTTGAGTGAAAGTCATCGCCGCTCGGGAGTCAGTCATGCATCTGTTTGTCTCTTTTTTAGACTAGTTTCGTTTTCATATAGTTCGACGATCAGTGACCTTNCGCTCGGGAGTCAGTCATGCATCTGTTTGTCTCTTTTTTAGACTAGTTTCGTTTTCATATAGTTCGACGATCAGTGACCTTGTGTTTTAAATACAGGTTCCTTAATTTTCAGGACAGAGGAATTCAATCTGTAGTAGGTAATAAACGCAGTGAAAGCATTTTTCGTTATTATGAATAATTGAATGGCAAGAAAATACAAAATCTGTGTTAAGGAATTTTGAAATTTTTAGTCGGCATTGGAAGGTCATTTTCGAGAATTTCGCCGAAAATATTAGATGGTTTACATTGCTCCCTATTAGAGCAGCAACCTAGCTTTCACCATGCGCCGAAGCCGAAGCCAAATGTATTAGTATTTATCTTGTGTCCCAAACTTTCACCGTAAGATTGGAGATATGCAAATGCTCTAGAATAAACCAGGATTTCCAAGAAACAACATTCCAGCTACTCTCTTGTTCTTTATAGTATTTGTTTAGGGAAAAGAAATCAAATAAATGAAATGGAACCCATGACTAGACTATTTGCTACTCTGGTAGATTCATGGTTTTGATTCTATGCAAATCGAGAGGCTCTATCCTCTTCTTCCGGCAAGAAATAGACGAAATTTTAGACCATACGAACGCTAGTAAGCATCCTTATGTACACCATGGAATTGTCATGACCTCCGAGCCTTTGCCAGAAGAATATGAAGCATTATTAACTCAGCACACGTCCTGAACTCATCATTTCCGCCCGAGCCGAAGGAGATTCAAGGCTCTTGCCTGCCTAGACTTGGCTACATATATTTTGACGTTAGAATTTTAATTTGATTTTTGGGGGTTTATGTTACACAAGTTGTACAATATTTTATACGCAGTAATATTTTATATGCAGTATAGAATCTATGATGCTTCGTAGCCTAGTTTCCGTGCTAGTAATTTGAATTTGAAATATGAAAAGAGAAATTCGTTGAAAACTCGATTCCCGGCTGGAGAGCAAAGTTAATCTCAAAATTCTCAACTTCCTGCTTTGCGGTTCTCCTGGTGGGAATTGGATTAAATTTAACGGAAATAAACAATTAAGTATATGCGTGTGTCAGATTGAGGCTAAAGAGTTCACACGTGTATTGCGGGTTTTGTGGAAATTTTTCATCTTTTTATTTCGAGTACCTACCGCTACCACAAATAGTGTATAAATAAAAATTAAATTAAATTATGTCTATTGGAAAGTTTTTGTGAATCTAAATATTTGGGATGTGACAAGTTATGTGGGTGGACTACGTAAATTAAATTTGAAGCGTTTCGGCAACAGATTTTAAAATATTTTTCTAAATATTTGCTTGCCTCTAAACATATTTATTCTTAAACTTGCTATGCTACTGCTTTCTAGCCATCTACACATCTGATTTTACTCATTACGCTATGCATACGAGTTCTAATTTACATATCTCTATCGCTACTCAAAAATACGATTAATTAATCTGAATTTTAATCTAAATATAACTTTGAATTAGGTGCACGAATAAATAAATATTCATAAAATCACAAGATTATGAATTAATTTAAAATATCTATTTGTAAAATCTAATACTGCCATATACCGAGCACTGTGGTAACTACATGGATGCATGAATTAAATGGGACACCGTGCATAGCATTATACGGACATAGAAGATTAGCCCTAGTGCCCGACCCTTTAGTTCAATACCCTGCATACTCTAATAACAGTACAATTTAAAAGCACAATACACCCTAAAATGTGCAATATATATTTATTTAATTATATTATATGTATTAACGTATTTCCATATATTTATTTCATCTAGGATATATATCAGGCATTCTATTGCCTTTCTAATATTCAAAACTAGTAGAATTTACGACGTATTTCAGTAGATATATTTTTTAGATAAATACCACAAATCAAGCACTCCTCAGGTTCCATATTTTCGGCACACTTTCATCCAGGTACATTTGTTACCGGGAACAATATACGTAGTTAACACAGCAAACGCTTATCATATTTAAGGGGAATGCTAGAGTTTAAACTAACATGAATTATACATATAGGAGCTCGTAGAGCGTAATTATTAGCGAAAAAGCTATTAAATAATAATATTTTTTAGCTAATCTGTGAGTAGACGCCGATCATTTATTTATAAAATTGTGAATTTTATAAACTTCATGCTAACATGCAAAGTTGGGAGAGCGCCGTACCACTACAGAGTAGGTAAGATCAGTTAACTGAATATGCAATTTAACTCGTCTCTAGAATCTATAAAAATCTTGTCTAGAACTAAAATTTAAGTCAGCAAAAATTTAGCCTACTTTATTTTCTTAAATCTAATCCCAATACCTTAGCGAAACTTCACGCTCTTATTAGACACCAAAAATAGCGCACATAAATCTAGTTTAACATATATTTCATACTTACGAATTCCGAACATGAAATTGGATTCCGAACCCCCATGCTTTTCCGTTTTCCGGCCTTATCTCTGCTGGTTTCTAGTTCCTAGTATTTCTAACCAGAGACTGACGACGATTGAACTATGAAATAAGTCTACGTCGTAAATCATTTTTACTCCTACGGAACACGCGAGATTTATAGACTAGAAACGTAATAGAAACTAGAGACTTCCTGCAAAAAAAAGTCAATAGGTAAGTGAATCGAATCTTAATCAACCTGAACTTTCTAGACCAGAATACTAAAATACTAGAATTTGACCTGGATTGATTTAAGATTCGACTACTGGTTCGGACTCTGGTGTGGGCTCCGGCACCGGCCCCTCAACTGCATCGTTATTACCATTCTCCAGGGTTTTTGGCGTGATAATAAACGTGGTCATAGTAATTTCCTCGACCTCTACCACGGACACTTCGTCACTCGGATGCTGGAACATGAAGCACACGATTTGGTGAAGATTCCGCAGAAGCCTTGGGCGAAGATCGAAGGGCAACGCGCGGGGTTGACTCTACCGACGCTGCGGATTCAGGACGAACCCCTACGGGTGTCTCAGCTGACAATGAAATGCAAGCTAAGGGGTAGTTCGGGGTGTGTGACATGACGGGTGGTTGCATTGTTGAGGGCGGAGACGTTCAGGTTCGTCATCATAATTTGATGGGGTGAGTTCTCTTTGGGTGATTCCCAGGTGCATTTTCGCCTGTAGTTGGAGTTCAGGGAGTAATTGGTGGTTGCGGCTGAGCCGCGGTAGAGCCCACCTACAGTTCCCACCCTTACCCCGTTTTGACCTCTGTAGTCTGCGCCACCTCCGTTTACTCGATCTCCATAGATGTGGTGGGCTGAGTTGCTCATGCTCACGCAGCCGTTGGCGCCGCAGGCCAGGATATTCCGCCCACCGCGGATGATACCACGATCCATTTCAGCTTTTCGTCCGCAGCAGATTAAGCTCTTGTTGAAGTACTGGAAATTATGGAAAATTGAATTATTATTTGAATTTGTACACTGTTGTTTGAATCTGAAAATGCCAGCAGAGCTCATCTAAAATTGAACCGCGTAAAACATCGCAAAATTTTTAACACACTCGCGAATTTATCTTAAAATAAATCGATCTCGCACTGTGTTATAAACTGTGGTCCACTTCTTGTACCCCTTAAAAATGCATTTACATTATAGAACCGAAAACTTGCAAATTCATCAGAATCTCAAACCTCAGTGAGGCGTGCCTAATAAAGAGTATGAGTGCTTCTTCCTGAGTGAGAGATGAGAACTCTTCAAACTTTCTCCAAAGTAAAAGTAGGTAAGTGCGGTAGGTACTGAAAGAATAGTATCTGAGTAGGAACTGGGAACTAAATAGGAGATAGAGATCAGAAGGAAATGAAGTGGTTTCTTTCTGCGGAAGGAAATTTTACTTGAAAAACTGATGCACTCAAAACTCAAATTTTAAGTAGTTAAGGCCGGTCGAATATTTTAATAAATTGCTTTTTGAATGCATGGGCGAGTAATAAGGGCAGGTTACTTTTCCTTTGGCCACCCTAGAAATTTCTGTCCATGTAAATGACTGACTGCAAACCCTGAACCTCAGATTGCCCACTTTTTTCGGCTCCAGTAAACCCAAGTCTCATTAATTAGCTGAATTAGCAGCAATTACCTAAGTTTTGTTTTAAAATTTTTGATAGTGGGTGTTATGAGAGGTGAAGTGCATATGAGATTCATTGTAAAACGAGGAGAAAGTAGGTCGACAAAACTTTCTCCGCTTCAAGAGCCACAAAGACTGCAGTAATTGAAGTGGAAAAGTGGGGTCTCTTTTGAATTAATTACTAGAAGAATGTTAATTACAAGTTTTTGTGAGGAATGTGAGGTTTTTAGTGGAAGCTAGAAATAGATTACAAAGAAATATGCTGTATTTTAGCTTTGCTATGCGGCGGATAAGCGCTAGGGCCCGGTTTGGTCCATCTGCGAAACTACCTTGGGCCTAGGAAAAATTTCATTATTATTGTGGTCCAGCTCGGCCTGTTGACTGACACACAGGTCTCAAGTACTCTCCTACAGACGACCAACACTTCAAGGAAACAGGGATTCTGTCACCAAATAAGACAAAGTGAAATGCTTTGAAGCGTGTGAACATAGACTACTCGGAAATGAAATGAGGCTATGCCGTGGGAGAAAGTAAATTAACTTCGAGTGTACCAAATAGACACACGTTTGTATCAAGCCATGGCGTGTTTCAGCTAAAAAATTGAGTTCGGACAATTGTTCTAGGTTTTTTGGGTGTAAAACTTAAGATAAGAGCATATGATGGGCATTAATTTACCGTAGTTTTATGTGGCAAATAGAATCCTGGTAAACCTCGAATTAAAATACGCCAGTAGTCAACGGCTACCTGTTACCTGTGAAAATCGTTGAGCTTTTTTTTTAATGGAAAAATGTCTTAATTTTTAAACGGTATTGCAATCTACTAAAATTTCAAAATGTTTCCGATACGCTGAATTTTGACGTTGCTGTTCAAATATGAGGCTTTAAACGTAGAAGCCGATAATTTTTCAAATTTACGACTTTTCTAAACATATATATAGCCAATTAATATAAAAATACTGTTCTATAAGCTCAGCTCGAGTTTTTAATTTTTAATCCGTTCTAGCTTTGATTCAATATAAAATTCACCCAACAAAGACGCATTTTTATTTGATTTCGTCAATAGCGAAAATTAGTGATAGAGCACCAGGTCAGAGCAATCTCGCAAAAAAGCGGAAATGACGGTAAACCCTAAAATCTTCAAGTGTAAAGTGGAATCTCTGTTAGATTATTTTCCCAAAGAGATTTACCACCTCTGGCCTCTAGCCTTAGAACCTCTCCAGTCTCCAGTGCCTTTATTTTGTTTTTCTGTAGTTTTCTGTTTTGTACATGAAGTGCACCCCCTTCTTGTTCAAATGTCGAGCTGTCGAACATGCACTGTAACTTTCTCCTGACTTTCTCCAAGGCTATACTTTGTAAAGCGAGAAGCGCTGTTTTACTCTAATGTATAGTTTCTCTATTTTTCTACACACAAGTTTGTAAGAAGCTCACCTTGCGGAAAGTCCCGCTGAGACAGTAGAGTGTGATGGGGTTGATACAAGAGTTAATAAATCCAAGACAGAATCCAATAATCCGCACAAAGTTCCAAAATGCATTGAAGTTTTCTTCAGAGTTTGGGTCAAAGTAGAACCAGAGTAGGAATACGTGAGATGGAAAGAAGCAGAGTGCAAAGATTACCACGAAGGATAGGATCATTTTTGCAACCTGGAAATTTATTTTAGAAAACAAAACGCCTTATGTAAAAATACATAATTTTGAATTAAATAAATTACACTAAAATTGTAAATACAGATACGAGGTTTCGCAACGAGCAAAAATAATTTCGATCTTCGTAAAATGCCCATTAGCCGATCAAATTTTTTGAATTTGTAGATCGCATAATATTATAGCTTACAGTATTTCCGAAGCATTTAATTTAATTTGCTTTCCCCTTACCTTCTTCCTCGCCTGAATCTGTTTTCCTTGTCCCTGTGCCTCCCCAGGTCATATTCTGAGTAGATAGAACCAAGTGTCGAGCCATGACGATGTAGAACGATGCAATGAAAACCAATGGAATGGCATAGTAGACCAGAAACTTGAACATTACAATCACCTGTGAACATGACATAGGAGAAAGTATGGTGAAAGTTGACAAGTGGTTTTGGGGGGGCTTTGGTTTTTTTTTGTGTGCGTGCCTAGAATTTATGAATGGAACTCGTTACGCTCTAGCCCAGGAATTATGACAGGCGTTTAGACCGCGAGCTCGGCTGGTTCGTAGTTCCTGTCTATGGATTTTTTTGGGAAGTGTTAGATTTTCAAAATTTATGCGGTCTATTTAGGCGTGGGTTGTAGGAAGCTGCGTTTGGCGGTATACTGTGATAGCTACGGTGTTTGACGCAATAGGTAAGGTTCCATGTCAATTGCACCAGAGAAGCCCTCAAAATAATAATAATTTTACGGTCAAATTCTACTATTTGATTTATACTATTTATTTTATTTTAAACGGCGCCATCGCCGTGATACGAATATCGTCCTAAGTTTTGAAAAAAATAAGGCTGCACCTGCTCAAGGCCCAAACTCCAGCCGCCGAATTGTCCTAAAACCCCTTACCAATACGCGCTACAGAATGCACATAAAAATACAATTTGTTATGCTCGACTTCCGTGTTTCCTCTTCTCTCCATTCTTCAAGCTAAACGAGGTCTGGGAATCTGGAATCCCGTGTATTCAAAAACCGTAATAAACCTGACTTCTTGGTTCGTTAGGCTTGAATTACACTATTTTAATTTATGTGTAGATACTAAGCTCTGAGGACTCAGAATCAAAATTCCCATGTTGAAAATGAACCTCTAGCGGATTCATAATTTTTCTCTCGTTTCAGTCACACCCCAGTCCCAGCCTAGCTCACTGTTCAAGTATTGTTCTGCTGAATTATATACGCAGCCTTTGGCATATGAATAATGCATTTTGCTAGATTAGAATTATGCTGAAGTTGTATGTAAACAAGTCGGTTGATGCGGACAGTATAATTTTTCATAGCAATTCCCATTTCCCATTGGCATTATTAGGCCGGTAGGGATACCGGAATTTCGCAGATACAAAATGTAAACTAAGAGATCATATACTATTATTTATAATTAAATTGCAGCAAGCTGCTACGGAAAATATTATACCTTTGGGTAAGCCGTGGTGAGCTCAGGTGGAAATGGGTAGCAGACCTTGAACGTATGACTCGGGTCCTCATCAATTATACGGACGTACGAGAAGAGAACTGATGGTAGAGCAATCAGCACGGAGACGATCCATATTCCTGGGAATTTGCAAAATTAAGGGTTTAAATTTTGACGCATTTTCAAAAGGCCTTTCAAAAAGCCGATACCTTTAGACTGGCATATTTTCGAAACTTCAAAACGTTTACACATATTTTCAATTTCCTAGCCCAGGATCAAGTTGGCATTAGGCTCTAGAGCCCTTATCTTTGTAGTAAATAGAAGAATAGAGCCTTGGCTTTGTCCTGGGGTGAAAGTCAGCTTAGCTTTCACCACTCTGAAAAGTTGGGGTTTTTGGTTTTTTTGCCACAGCGAAGCTGATCCTGAGCTATCACAAAAGAGAAGAGAAAGCCAGCTTTCTCCGCAGCTTACCCGCAATGGTGACGCAAGTAATCCTCGTAGCCCTGCATCCCGTCAGCTTCTTCATAGGATCCACAATAGCAAAGTAGCGGTCGGCCGAGAGAGCGGTTAGGGTAAAGACCGATACTCCAATAGACACGTCTTTGATGAATTCCGAAAATTTGCATACCAGGAGACCGTAGGGCCATGATTCAACAGTGTACACCGTAGATGTGAACGGAACACAGAAGAAAATGACGAGTATGTCTCCCACGGCCAGGCTGCAGATGTACCTGCCCCCAATGTTAATCCCAAACGAGTCGATTTATTTTTTGATGTTAGGGTTCGAAGTTAATTTTGCATAATGCAGTACACAAGGATAAACTATTAGAGAAGCGCTGCAACTAAAATTTAGATCTAGAAAATGAACTCAAAAGGAACTTATCATCTAATCTTTACAGCTATTTTTAAATGGCATTCTAATTGAATTTAACATATTTATTTTACGGAGTTTATCTAATTCAATATCTTGTTAAAATTCAATTTATTTAGTGTTACGGGTTTAATGAAATACTGGCAAAATTCGAAATGATTTAGAAAATTGTATTTAACTGACGTTTGATATTTAATCCTTATCGTTTTTAGCATAAAGTATAGTTTTAATTACACAAATTTCGTAAAAGTGATCTCGCTAATGCATTTGATAAGTAAAGCTTAACAAATTCATAAATTCACTGTCAAATTGCAGTTAGGAATTGTGATTTTCGAATTTTCTATTGGACGCCATGCGATAATCACATGAATTCCAATTGGATTCGTTCAAATAAAAAAGTAGGTCGGTCTCTGTGTCGCTAAATATTATTTAGCAAAAAAAAGGATTTTAAGGCATCTTAAATAATAATAATAATTATTAGCGAAAAATACAAAAGCATCGAATTTGGCACCAAAAGACGCCAAGCCTGCCTTAAAAAACGAGCATTCGAAAAGCTTTGCTTGAGTTCAACTCTTCGTGCCGAACATGGCGCCTACTTAGCGCTAGAGTCCAATAAAGAGTTCTAGTAAACAATTACGAACTAGAAAAGCCAGGCGGGATGACAATAAAAACGACCATGAAAAAAGCAAAGGCGTGAAAGCTATAAAAATCCTCTGCCAGACTTGACTCACATGTTAGGAACATTCCGCATGGTTCGATAGCGGAGAAAAATAAGAATCAGTGATCCATTCCCAACCAAGCCAATGATGAAGATTATGGCGAAGAGTACTGGGACAATATAAGTCTCGGGTCGGTCAATGTACGGAACATATCCTGAGTCAAACCCAGCTCTTAGCGTCTCATTTCCAGGACTCTCTGTCGCAGTGGTGGCATTGAACCACTCATTCGTCAAATTCATCAGCTCCGTCTCCATTGAGTCAAAGATAACTTTCCCAAACACTACTTCGCGGGACTGGAGCTCTGCGGCGGGTTCTTCTTTGAAGAGGCTTACATGCCTTTTATGGAAAAGTCCGTCTCGAATTAACACTCCAGACTTGCTGTAGTCCATTAGCTAGGCGGAAAGTTCTAAGAGAAAATAGAAAATAAAGTCAGTCAGTTTCAAAGTGAAAGTTGGTGAAAGTTTCAATTTGACTAATCGGATCAGAGCAGGTCATAATGGAGGTGCGGGAAGTGGCTAAATTTCAAGGACTTCTTAGTCAAGGTGCACAGGGGCCACCGATGTGCATTTGGGATTTCGAGTTCGTGGATACCGGAAGGTGAAAAGGCTGTCATGCACGGTTTGAAATAAACAATATTCGCGCCGTTTCGATTTTACGCTATTCCGCTGGCTAAAACTTGGCAACCATACCAGAAAACTGAACTTAAGCCTATACCTTGCCAATATGAGCCTTAATTGTGACTCTTCAACTTGTATCTGACTCGTCGTGGCAGCAGGAAGCGAAAAAACCAGAAAATACCTGACGAAAAATAAGTGACCTCGGCAGTTCCTCCAACACTCAGTTATTTTAAGGTTTTAAAATAATTAAAAAATTGTTTTAAACAGCTTAATCATCACATAATTGTATGCGCTCAACAATTTTATGAATTATACTACTAGTCAAGTAGTAGTTGGTTTGCAAAGGTAAGGCAAAAATTCGCCCTTTTGAAAATTTCACGTTTGTAGAGGACCAATGGAATAACTTCCAAATACATTGAGCGCATTGAAAAGAGTAGGTCTTTGGCTTTAATATGACATATCACTCG
>VNWX01003383.1:0-10401 GCA_009869905.1 Ceratophysella communis | reverse complement strand
TTGGTTCTTTCATTTCGAAACGTGAAATGGGATATTCAGAAGTCACAGCTTCTCTGGAAATCTTGTAATGTAATTCTGCCGGTAAAATATCCACTGCTCCAGCTCGGGTAATTGACGGAGGATCCCTTTTTTCCCCATTTTGTTCCGTATCTTTCTTCAAGAAGAACATAATTTATGTTTCAGCAATCACAACTGTGAACTGCAACAGAACCGGTGTGCGGTGGAGCCTTTCCTTGGCAATTGATTTGATGCTCAAAGCTTGATCGCCTGAAACCCAAATCCATAATTTAGAACATTCATACATCATAATTTATAATTAAAGCTTTTAACACTGCAAAAGTCGTGGAATTACTGCTTGTGTAATTAAATATTAAGGCACGCAGAAAAGATGCGCCAACAATTAGCAATCTAATAATAATATTGCAATTTACATGTAAATTAAGCCGTAGAAACATGCTTCCAGATTATATTTAATTTGTACTTCAGAAAATTAAACATAATAAAATAGATTAGGTGGGTACTTATAATAGCCAGTGGTAGCGTGTGCGCATGTGTAAACAACACACCATTATGAATTTTTTGGTCGCTATTTGAACGCCGAGCGGGTTTGACCTACAACAACTGACAACGTCCTGAAAATAATCTGACAGTGACAGGGCAAGTGACAACACAACTAATTGATGACAAAACGCAAGAATAGTCTGTATCTAGTAGGTAGCAGGTGGGTAGCAAAATGGGTAGCACTATTATGAGCGTGAGAATTTCGGATTTGAATATTTCCCGCTATTCAATATTTCATTCAACATGACGTATATTTTTCTGCGACCAATATAGAGCTACCTAATCCTCTATTGTTCTACATTTTCGGGCAAGTTGACGACAACGGAGAATTAAATTATTTGCATAGCTGAATCAGTTTTTATTCGTTCTTCATTCATTCATTTATTGCCAATTTGTCAAGTCAATCAAGTATCTATTGATCATCTCATCATCGTCAATTGTCGATTTCACGAGTCACGAAATTCACTGGCAACTGACTGAAGGTTAACTTTGTCACAGTCACGGTTGGAGTATAGCTCTTGGGCCTTTATTGTACCCACCTCCTCGTAAATTTGCTAATAACAAGCAATAAAACAAATTAAAAGGAGGTACCAAATCAAGTGTGTTAACAGAATTTCAAACAATAACAACGGTCCAGTCGACGGCGGCACAGCGATAAGTCTTGCTCTCCCTAATCACTAATGGTGGTCATCAGACAAGTGAAGACCTTTGACCTCCCAGCCCTGTTCATTCCGAAGGCGGGGAATGTAAGGTGCTCCTTGGATAACCGAGTTCTTATTCTTCATCGCAAGGGAGCAACCATATACGTAAGCTAAAGCTCACTTCAAAATTTACAATTAATGATTAGGTCATAAGAGTTAGCGTTACTGTTCACTGTTGGTTTTTGTAAGTTTAGTATCAATTCGATAATTACATGGCCAAGGAGCTAAGCCAGAGGAATTGCAAATTGATAGCTTAGGAAATTCCTTTGCGTCCATAGCCAACGCCAACAGCAATAAGCAATATAATTTCAGAAACTTTTTATCTACAAAATCGTTTAGCTTAATTTACGTTATCAGTTGTCATTCATCATTCAAATCGGCATCTGATGTCTGATTTCCTTCTAGAATAAGTTTAATGGAAAGACTAGCTTCGTGTATGTAAAAGATTTGCAGTTGGATTTTTTAAAAATATATGTTTTGCGAGCTAGTTTTAGAGCTAAGGGTCAAGGGTCAATGTCTAAACGCAAAATGCATAATATGTTTGTCATCTCCGATTTTGAGCCAGAGTTCCGCTCACGCTGTTCATTTACGCAATTTTGGCATTTTGATATGCATTTTAATTAACTTAAATCCTGGTTAACATTCTCAAGATCAGCGATGATGATCAGTTCTTGCCGACGACATTGAACAAAGCAACAGTTTACGCTAATTTTCGTTAGAGCAATATACTAGATAGATTGCAGTCAAAGGCAACGTCAGTTCAGTATAATTAATCGGCCAGGACCAGGAGTTTTAGGAAAACCGCAGAACCCAAACCCAAGCCCAAGCCTAAATAAAGTATATGAGATAGGAGGCTATGGCTGGCTAGGTGCTAGTTGTTAAAGTTTTATTGTGGTGTGGTTTCCTTTTTCCTGTTTCATTTGGAAATGGAATAAAGGCAGTAGCGTTTGAATTAATATGTTTTCTTCTTCTTTATCTGACATTTAAGTTAAGCGGAATTTTAAACTGCCTAAATATTGCTTATGATTAGTGCTGAAGTTTAGTTTTAGGGATGCGGTCTGCGTATTAGGGATGCATTCTCTGTTGTTGGTCTGTAGGTAGACAACACTGTCCTACTTCGGTTTTATTTTTTCATGTGTCCTTACTGTTTTACGTCTTATCAGTTGTCAGCGGTTTATCCGGGTTTATCACATTTTGAACTAATAGTGTTATTGGCTGTGGAAACATAAAACATAACACATGGCACATGACATATAGGCGTGTCTAGACTAGGTTAGGTATTTAAGTTAAACTAACTGCTTTATCAACTCCTACACTACACCTGCTTGATGCGCTTTATTTTGTGTACTTATAGAGGTAATCTCTTGTGCTTGTGTAATGTTTAATAGGTATGACTCATCTTCTGCAGACCTCTGGTGCTTTTAATCATTTTGAAATGAGGACAGCCACGGCATAGATATTTGGTGTTCTATCAGTAGATTTACGTGGACGGTTATTATTTACATTAGATCAAGCAGGACTAGTGTTTTCATCAATAGAATAAATAGAAGAAAAGTACAACATGAATAAAATACTTTTGTAGGACTCTGTCTGTGAAGGCTGCTATTCTGTCGCTTCAATCGGACACCAAGGAAGTTGTTGCCACTAACTCCGACCTCTGATTAAGCCACTGATTTGAAGATTCGTAACAATGGCGGAACGACGGAGCTATCCCTTCGTTTTCCTACTATTCCTCATTCCCAACCTTAGTGTAAAGCATAGTTTTCTCCGGGAAAGACGTCACTCCACTTGCCTTTCTCAACAACGAAGAGATTTTCCCCGTAGCTTATGGAGATTTCAACTCGGACAAAATCACAGACATTTTCACAGTATCTCGAGATCGTTCAGATCTACGAATCTATTTCGGCTATCAAGAACCACCACTCTTCCGCTTAGCCATCGAGTGTAAGTTGCGAATTGACTGGGTGAGCAAAGGCTTTCCTGGGAAAAATGAAAAAGTTCATATTGTTGGTGCAACGCCGGCGGATTTTACGGGAGATGGAATTCTGGATGTAATGGTGACGTTTAGAAGGCATCCGGGCCATCACAACCATGACGAGAATAATTCCAGGGTCGAAGTAGTCATCTTTCGTGGAAATCTCACTACTTTGGATTGCGGTATTACCGTCAAGAAAACCCAAACCATTGAAATGGTTCAAGAACCTCTGCTTCTGGATCTTAACGGAGATATGATCATGGATTTGTTCGGGGAATTCATTGGGGATTGGAAACCAGAATCTGAATCCGTGTCAGGAATCGAAAATTCTTCTCGTGCTGATGCACCCAATGCCAGTAATAGCAGTACAACTGAAAGCTCATCCACCATGTCAACTCCAGATTCATTTAAAAAGCATAATAAGCATCATCAGCCTGGGTTTTGGATATTTCCAGCCAGCGACAACGACACCGAAAACCCCGTAAACGCACCGGAATTTCTTCCGTTTTATCCAATAGATCCCGATGGTAAAGACAAAGACCCTAAAAAAACCTATCGTCTGACCAATCCACACTGCAACGCATTTGTTGACATTGATGGGGATTTTGTACCAGAGCTCGTGATCGTTGAAGAAGGTTGGCACGATAAAAAAATACTCTACCAAATCAAGGCGTACCGAGTTGAGCTAGAAGGAGATCACAGTTTCACGCCTAAATTCACCCTCCTCTACGAACCACTGGACATTGATCATAAGAAACAGACCAATGTTATCGGACAACCCTTGTTCATTGACATGAATCAGGACGGTAAGCTGGTGGAACTGATACCGTTCTGTACCAAGAAAGATTGTCAGAAATCCAGCGGTATCAAGTTAATCACAAACATGACCTCGCAACCGATTAATCTTCCAATTCAATTCACGGATGAAATAGGAAAAGACTGGAACTTCTTACCGTCAAACAATGTCAGTGTCATAAACTCCAATTATACCCAGACGATAATACTGCGAGCCGGAGATTACAATTTCGACGGGTATCCTGATCTTGTTGGAATTTTGAGAGCTCCAAATGGCAATCCTGCCATGACTGGACTTCGTGCTGTTATCTTCGAAAATGTACCATGTGTTCCTGAACCAGCAGAGAATATTGTTTGTGAGAATCCCCGTACTTTTAAAATTAACTTTGATGCCTTGGCTCAGTACGAAAATGCTGTGCTGGCCACTTTTTTCGATATCCTATGAAGATGGGCTCGTGGACATAGTTCTGGTTCGACGAACCAATAACGCTACCACTCCGTGGGCAGATAGATACGGAGTATTTGCTTTTCAAAATAGTCCTGATTACGACGCCAATTTTATGAAAGTCATGGTCCTCACCGGTCTAGATTGTCCAAATTGCCCAGAACCAAGCCAAATTCCATACGGAAATGTTATTTCCGGTCCAGTTATCACATACCATACGACGAATCAAGCTGGAAACTACCAGACATCCGTCGCTGCTCAGATGTATCGAAGTTCCCATAATGCCCTTGACCTACCTTACACCATTTTCGGAATTGGTCAATCACCCAATTTCATCGAAACTCTACAGATCTTCGTTTCCTCCACCTACGCCAATAGAACTCAAATTTGGTTCGCAGATTATACCCAATTCCCAGCTCATTGTTGTGCCTGCTCCAATGTCAACTCCAAGTGATTGGTCAGCAAAATTATTTTTGACTCCGAGTCGAGCAGTACTGAATACTTTCGGGGTTTTAGTGGGTTTCTGTGGACTTATTTTTATCATTGTTGCCGGGTTACAGTTCAAAGAGCAGAGAGAAGATCGGAAGGGTAGACTTCAAGAAGCCCATCGATTTCATATGATGTGATTCTCGTGTTTATTTATGTGTACCTATTTATTTTTTGCATTTGCAGTATAATAGCGTTTAGCTCATACTACAATGATTCTACTGTACCTTGACCAATTAAACTATTTAGTGATTATAGTATAGGATTACTTAATCGTGAAACGAATAGCTTTTGGCTTTAAAGCTTAAGTCATTTACACGGATGCACGTTAGTTAAATTATTTAAACTAAAATTGTACTGAACTGACACTAATACCGGTAAGTAGAAGATTTTCGCGTAATGGCTCGTAAGATTTAGTGTAGTTCTATTTACTGGAATTTTGTCTAAGAAAAAGAAAACATGTTCTTCCTCTTCTTATGATTCCTTTACTAATTTATTCTATGATTACTGCGATATCAACATTGTGATTGTGAATTGTTAATTATTGACGCTATGAGCTTGGAATTTTAGTTCGTCGTCTGTTCTACGTCAATGTAATAGGCAATTAAGCACTCGATACTAAAATATTTGCAATGCTCAACGTTATTCGCCTCGTTGGAATTGGAATACTGCTGGTCTAGATTTTTTCAAAAAAATATTTTTGTTCACAACTCAGGAACTAACTATAATGTAGTGGGTGTTAAAATTAGGTTTTTCGTTCGTAAGTACTTATCAATTTGGCACGAAAAGTAGTGTGCCAAGCAGTAAGCAGTATTCGTTAGAGAATCATTCTAATTCTAGGTGCAATTATAATCATTAAAATTTCAATAAATAGTAAATTCCAAAATGTTCAGTATACAATTGTAATTGTAATAATTGTAATTGTATGTTTCAAATTCTGAGTGATGCGCGAGGCGTCGAATTTCTACAGGTTTCCAGTCGCGAATTGTTTTTAGATAAAATACGCGTAGCCGAATATTTGCGAATTCTATAAATCAGTATTTGTGAAACGCCATTTTAAGCCTCTATGGTAGTTTCGTTATGCTGGGTCAGGTTAGCTTAGCCGCAGCTGTCGATTTCCTACGAGATTAAAACCTGCTGCTTGCATTGACCAAGGTAATCACTGATTTATACAAATATACCAATTATAAGTTTCGTGTTTTCTGTTTCTTTCTAATAATTCCAGGAAATCGTGGATGATCCTTGTCCAGATGGAGATGATGTGGTTACAAGAAAAAGTATGCTGGAATCTCCGAAGAAAGTGGAAACCATTTCAGCGGGTGCCAGTGAGAATATTCTAATTGGAGGAAATAAAGGTCAAATCTTGGAGCTGTTGCGAGATCGAGTTATCACGCCCCGTGGCTACCAGGGAATCGAATTCAATAATTTTTTCTCTAAAGCGGAATGGTCACCAGCACGGTTTACGAATGGTCCAATAAAGTAAGTGTATATACTGCTCTGCTGGTAAATACTTTGTAGGTTTTGAGGGTATTAATCGCATGCGGTATTTCAAATTTTTTTTTGCAGAAGACCACGATGCCTCTTAGCAACTCTGACGTCCAACTTTCAGCTGCTCGTTCATATGCAAACTGAGAACACCGACGAAGATAGCCAGAAACCTTGGGTCACGGTGCTTGACCTTACAAAAATCTATAATGCAGTTCTTCTGCAGAAATGGACCGAGGAAGAAGATTTAGGTGGCCTTCGATTCCAGCAGTACAAGAAGCGGTTGTACGAACTTAACATTGTTGGTAAGCTTGGCATGACACTCTTGTATTCGGTATTTGTTGAATCGATTTCAGACCATCTAAAATGTACATTGATAAATGTATGTATATTGTATGCTTTCTAGACTTTGCTTGGATTCCACCGTTCGAGAAGCTTATTGATGATGCTCAAGGTGTTGGCGAATCATTTTTCATCACCGCTCAAGCAAACGGAACAATTGTTATCTGGTGGATTATCAATTCTACTACACGAATTGGCGAATTCATGGCTGAGCCTGTGTTTACACAATATGCCTTTCAGGACGAAATAATTTCTACAATGAAGTTCTTTCGAGTTTCTGAATCCATCGGTAAACAACCACAAAAACAAGAAACAAATATATTTAAGATTTAAGTACAGCGTTAACCGTTTAACGTTCAAATCCTGATTTCACAGGAATTTTGGCAATCGGAACTCACGGTGGAGCTGTGCGGATCTTCAGAATTGAAAAGAGTAGGGGCTTGGAATCCGATGACGAGCAGCAAGACCACCCTCGACCTGTCTTCACAATGAGCCAAGGCATTGAGATTTGCGAAAAGGACCGGCTCAGCATTGACTATTTCGATTTCGTTGTAAATGAGGATACGAATATTTTGAAGAGCCTTCAACTGGATATTCTGATTGTCTAAACATCCTTTCTACGTGTGTTCGTGTCAAATTACACTTTGTCAAGATGATGTTGTTTGTGGAGCTCTGAATAGTCTGCCAGTTCCTGAAGGGCCTATTGTTGGTACGTGAAGTGAAAAATGATTATTTCTAGTAATAGACCGGTATTGTAGAATCTATCCTGATTCTGACCTGATACCGTAAACGTTTCATTGCAGGAATAGATCGTTATTCTGAAGACTTATTCATGGCTTGTCATGAAAATGGGACACTATCTTTAATTTATCTCAAGAATGGTTCCCTGCGCTACTTGGAAGCCTCTGCTAATTCTATCCGAGATATAAACATGGACAAGAGGGCTACTTACGTGTACAATGGCTTTGCCTTCTCATCGAATAAGGCTTTGGCTTTTGTAGGCAAAAAGTAAGAAATTCTCTGTTCATCCAAACAAAAACATCGTTATATTCGTCCATCAAGTTAACTCTTTTATTTTGACACAGTCTGAACTGCCCTTATGACCACAACGTCGCGAAAGACCCTGGAAAGTTTCTGATGTTTTCAACGTTGCCAATTGATGCTTGGGAAGCAGTAAAGCAGCTTTATATTCAACGGAATTTCTCCTTGAATAAGATTTCCGATGCTTTGTTAGACTTCAGGTAACGAAATACAAAAAGCATGAGTTTTGAATTATATCATAGACTAGTATGAAATGAAAATGAAAATGGTTAATGCTAACGAAAACCGAGAGTTTGTGCACCATGTCAAGATATTGCGTTTATCTTAAGTGACTTTAGATGCTGTGTTCTATGACTGTTTCTACCGTTTCGTTTCAGGTATCAAATCCATGTCAAGAAGGACTACGACGTGGAACAGTACGTGAATGGTATAAGTCTCTCTGAAATCGCTCCGCAGTTCCTTCCGCTGTTTTATTGGGTCCTACGATGCATTCAGCTTCCAACCGCTCAAGACTGGATGAAAGACGAATCTTTGATTGAAAAGCGCTCCAAAATCGTAAGCATACATAGACAATACTTCCTTACTGCCGATGCAAATCTTTATACTAAAATATCCTTTGATTTATAGTTGCACCATCAAGCCATGGTCGAAGACTTACTTCTCCAGCGCCATTGCGCTGCTGTCCTAGGAAGTGTAAACGAAGCAATGCTCCCGACTCTGACCATCACTGAAGCTCAGACGTTGTACGCCATGAACACGTATATGAGGTCAAAACCTAATCATGACCACGTTGGCCTCCGTCCGTCCCTTGTCCCGGCGGTGAAACCATTATGTCCTATTTGTACGGCGGAGATCGAATTCAAAGAACTGAAGTACGAGTCTGCAAATCCAGCTTTCCCTGGGGAGGCCCCCTACCATTCATTTCCGGGTTACGTTTGGAATCTTCAGCGTTGCAAAAATCAACACCAGTTTCCAGTTTGTATTCTCACGCTCTTGCCCTGTGAGGGCATATTTCGGTCCTGTGACATCTGCCAGTGTGTTGCATTGGAGAATCCAGGTAAATAATTATCGTTTAGTTCCAGAATGCTTCTGTGCATTCCCATAATACGATGAATACCGCATAATTACTGTTTTTTGTAATTATTCAACAGGATTTGGTCGTAAACCGGAATGTCCACTCTGTGGAAACACAATGTTGGTAGCGGATGTGTTGGACGAATCGGAAGAAGAAGATGTGGAAGAAGACGAGGGTGAATCTCCGCCTTTACAGAATCTGGCAATGACTGTTCCAGTTGACGTAAAATTGGGCGAAGATGAGACTCCCGAGAAGGAACCACCACGACGAGGTTCCCGGAAGCGTGTCAGGAAGAAAGTTTGATGTATCTACGAATTTTGGCAAAAAGGGCAAATCTATATTTTAGATTGGCCGTGTGTTCAGTTCAGACTACTTTTGTTTACCTTGTATTCTATATTCTATTTTGTAGTATTTGTCATTGTCATTAGTTAACAGTGATTGATAGTAAAATATTCTCTGGAATTCGGTTATTTTTGCTTAACTAAGAAACAATTTTAACAATAGCTTGTGTTCATAAGCGCGTTGCAAGGCTATGAGGACGATTCAAGGCCGTTTTTCGTTCGATTGTTAGTTCGNAGGACGATTCAAGGCCGTTTTTCGTTCGATTGTTAGTTCGATAAGTTAATTGCCGTGAGGGTCGCAAATCTTGAGCATTTTATTGTTAGCGATTTCGAATTCCCAGAACAGGCGTTGCCGCAGACGTCGAACAAAACAAGTGTGGGTACATCGACGCAAGGGAATAATGTAATTACTCGAATTCCATAGTGCATGCGTCATGTTGTGAAAATGAACTATTCAATGCTGAAATAGATGACCTTGTATCGAATGAAAACAAGGAACAATGCATTCTTAAATTCTGAAAACATCGCTGTTGTTGGCCTCTGCGAACATGCAATTAATTTAAAATCATGAAAATCAAGGTTCCAATTCCAATATAATACTGTTAGTGTTAACTGAGCTTGGAATGGACGCATTCAAGCTTGTGTAGCGTTTCTTCAAAATGGTGTACAAACTGCTGTTTGGAATTTTCCTGCTGACTCAAATCTTGCGCATCGTACGTAAAAATTCGGTTATTTATCATTTATTTTACATACAAAATATTGATAAAAATTTAATAATTATTATGTATTTGCTAAAAAGCATGCTGGACTCGTGGGTAAGGTCGTAGAACCAAGCGATGCCCGTCAAGCGGATGAGGTAGCTAATCCCGATAACGAGCTTATAAAATTAGCTGGAGTAAAGGTCGCAACTGAGAATGGAGGAGGGTCACAAGCAGACCGGAAACGAGGTAGATACAGTCATAGTTATGGTCACCATATTTTGGTATTATATTTAAACCTTACTCTGACTTGATTGATTCCATCAGGATCACGTCAACGAATAAACTGCGACTCCCGTCGTCCCGTCTATGTGACCCGCACCTATACTTATCGCTACCGAAACAAGAATGGAAGAATGAAAACCTTCGATGACCAACGCCGTTTCCGTCTCAAAC